>JAGKTI010005907.1:0-14265 GCA_018397915.1 Birgus latro
TCAACTGTTTACTATTAACCCCTCCTCCCCCTCCCCCAAAAAAAGATAAAATTTGGTTGATCCTTCATATAATGACGTTTAATATTACAAAGGAGGGTGTATGTATTGTTGTGTGCAAGAGATGGACGAAGAATATTAGAGAGCATGGATCAGTTGGTTCAAGGACTGTGTGGGTAAAATTGAAAGAAGGAAAAAACACGTGGGCGAGTTTGAGTGTATATGCAACGACAGAAGACCGTGGGACTAGAGTGAAAACGGAGTTCATTGCAAATGTGGAAGCATGCATAGAAAAGTTTGAGAGCAATGAGAGAGTGATTTTGACTGGAGATATATACGGAGGAGTAGGCAATATGAAAGTGGATGGAGTAGTTGGCAACGTGCCTGCAGGAGTGGAGGAGAATGGTAGTACTCTATTGGACATCTGTGCAGGGAAGGGATTGGTGATAGTAAATACCCTCTTTAAGTACAAAATTATCCAAATATATACATGGCAAGTGATGAGGAGGGCGGATGGTGAACTGAATGAATGGAATGAAATGATTGATTATGTATGCAAGGATGAATGAACGAGAAAATATGTGCTGGATGCAAGAGGATACAGACGCTGGAGAAGTGGATTCCCTGACCACTACTTTGTGGTGGTGAAAGTCAAGGTAAGGCTGGTGGCGCAGGGTCCTCCCGGTCGCTATCAAGCGACTGTGCCAGCAGCGACTGTTGCAAACTGCGTTCATGCTCGTCAGCGAAAAAGTGCACATGTGGTCTTATTCTTCACCAATATCTCTAGTCTCAGCACTAATTTGAATTCAGTTTATTTTTTTCTACAGTCCGTATCCCCTCTAACACTGTTCCTCACAGAACCACAAATCTCTCCCTCTACCGAAATATCCCCATTTTGTTTTCCTGGTTACCATCTCCTCAGAAACTTCCGTAACAAGGGTGGCATCTGTTGTTATATCAAATCTCAATAGGCATTTGACGCTGATTAAATCTTTTCAACTAATTTTGATTACTTACTGTATAAACTAAATTATCTAAATATTACCAGCTATACCCGTGTAGTCTGTTGCTCCCCCAGTGTATCTTCAGAACCCAGGGTATTTGACTCCATATCCACACAGTTGTGTAACTTTAACGTTATCCTTAGACCGAAATTACCATTTGGGTGATTGTAACGTACATAATGTAGGATGGTTATTGCATTCTGCCAGGACTGACAATACTGGTCTAGAGTGCGAGCTGTTTGCAGAATCGTTTAATCTCGTGCAATTGGTAAAGCGACCACCCACAATACCAGATAATTCTGACCATAATGCCCGTCTCTTGGATCTATTCCCAACAAATAATCCAGAGCAAAACAGAATAGACGCACTGTCACGACTTGGATCCTCCGACCACAATCTTATCAAAGCCGCATTAGTTGGCTCCCCCAAACCTTCCCGTTCTGAACCTGTCAGGGTGACCCGATGCTACTTTGATAGGGCAAACCGATGGATTTAGAAATTATCTTGCTGACACTCCATGGCTGTCATTCTTCTCTGTTGATATCGATTCTACACAGTCCCACGTAAATGACTTAATACTAGCTGGTATAGATTTATTCATACCAAGTCGGCAGTTCACTAAAAGATCGAACTCTCCAAAATGGTCTGATAGCAATTGAGGCAGAGCAATGGCCCAAAAGTCATTAGCATATAACTCTTACATAAAATCAAAATCATATGAATCACTGTCAATTTAAAATTGCTAGAAACCATGCAAAAGCAGTAATAAATCTCGCTAAATCAACTTTCAATTTTTCAATAATAACTTTAACAAGTCATCACCCATTCCCCCACTTAAACCTTCAGACTGTAACATTACAAATGACCATCATGGTAAATATCATTGCCAGTACATTTGCCGGAAATTCTACCATAGAGGAAGTCAGCCAGAACGTCCCTGTATTAGTTCTTGACCCTCCATAAATTGCTCCACTTAAAATACAGATTAGATATGTAAAATCCATCCCTGTCAATTTACCAACCAACAAAGCTCCAGGCCCAGATGGAATTCCTCCAATTGTTTTGAAAAAGTGCTCCCCAGAACTTGCCTCACTTCTAGCTGAATTATTGGAACTATGTATATGTACTTCTTCATTCCTTACTTTAAGGAAAGAAGCCAATATACACCCAGTACCAAAGAAAGGAAGTTCCTCTGACCCCTCTGATTACAGACCAATAGCTTTCACGTCTTCTCGTGGTAAAGTATTTGAAACTGTAATTAATAAGCACATAGTTAAACACCTTGAATCCAAATTCTTAATTACTGATAGACAAAATGGTTTTCATCACGAAAGATCCACCATTGACATAGTCAATCTCCTGACTCATACCATCTATAAACATCCATCAATCAATTTACCAACATGGAGAAACTTATGCAGTAGCCCTTGATATTTCTAAAGCTTTTGACACTGTGTGGCACCGTTCCCCGCCATCCAAACTCCCTTGCTATGCACTAACGTCTTTTGTTCCTCTGATTTCCTCATATCTCGGTGACAGAAAAATAAGAGAAAAAGTTGATGATGTATATTCCAATTTCCACTCAATTAACGCTGGCTTGCCACAAAGTTCAGTTCTGGCGCCAACCCTATTCTTAGTCCAAAATAATGATGTCTTATCTGTCACCAACAATCCTATCCATTCATATGCAGATGACTCAACACTTTACAGTTCATTCACACTTAAACACACATTCTCAAAGTTTAATATCTCTAACTCTCAACTCAGTGCAGCCATCTTCATAATCGAGACTTTTGATCACTGACTGGGAAGAAAATAACCTTGTCTCATTTACTGCTAGTAAAACCAAATATATACAATTTACTAATAGATAGATATTGCCAGATACATACGGGCCTATTACCTTCAGTGCTACTAATATTCCCATATCCAAAAGTATTGAAATTCTCGGTATTACACTTAACAATGCCCTCAGCTGGACCTCTCATGTCAGTTCACTTGCTAAAACCGCCAAAGAAATTTGGATTATTGTACAGAGTCCATAACTTCTTCACTGACAAGCAGTTAGCTATGATTTATTAGAATCATGTGCACTCTCAGCTAGAATATTGCTCACCCTTGTGGAATGGATGCAGAGAGGATGGACTAAATCAACTAGACAAAATTCTGAACAAAGCTGTTGGAATTTTTGATAACCCTGGTATTAAAAATAAACTACCTCCCTACAAGTAAGAAGAAATGTTGCCTCCCTTGCATTATTTGGCAGACATTTTTATGGCAAATGCTCAGACGAAGTTGCGTCCATTGTGCCACCTCTCCATGCCTTCCCTCGTGCTACACGGGCATCTGGCAGCGCTCATGATTGGAATGTTACACAGCCATATTGCAGAACTTCAGCCTATCAGAATTCATTTATTCTCCGTACATCATCCCTCAGGAACTCGCTTCCCCAGAGCTGTTTCCCCCCAAACATCAACCTACAGCTGTTCAAGTCCAACTGTTACAGATTTTTTATGAATAGAGGACGCCAGTAATCTGGTGTATTGATTATTTTTTTATTCATTTGTTTTTCCTTCCTTCGTTTTGTTATATAAAAAAAGGTAAAAATGCAATAGATAAATAGAAAGAGAGAAGGGTAAAAGGATGCAGTTAGAGCAAAGAGGGTAGAAAGGTTGCAAGTGTATTGAAAAAACGCAGAATATAAGACAGAAGTGGAAAAGCGGTTGGGTAAATATGATTTGCAGCAGATGGAAGAGTTGGAAAGTGTGTGCAAGACATTCACAGAAGAAATCTGTGCAGGATGTGATGTGGCGTGAAGGGTGAAGAGAAAACGAAAGGGGGTGCAAGGAACAGCATGGTGGAATGAAGAAGCGAGCCATGCTGTGACAGAAAAGAATACAGCATACAGTGAGAGGATAGGACGCAGTGGCATGAAGGAAGTTGATAAATGGAATAGAGAATTATATGTAGAGGGGAAGAAGAGAGGCGAAAGGATTACTTAGACAGAGTAAGAAGAGAGTGGATGAGAAATATGGAAGGAACTTAGGCGTAAAGAGGAGGGAACTTAAGAGCATGTTCTGGAAGGAGTTAAAGCAAGTTAGAGAGGATGATAAAGAAGGTAGTAGGGAAGTGTGAGGAAAAAATGGGAGATTGTTAGTGGAAAAGGGAGAATAGGCGAGCAAATGGCGAGAACACTTTAAGAAATTGTTAAATACAGAGAATGAAGGGAATGCGAGTATAAGTGGCTAGGGAATAGCAGTGAGGATGGAGGTGGGAAGGGAGGAGGAAATCAGTAGGATGGAAGTAGTGGATGCAATAAAGTCAAAATGGGAAAAGCCCCAGGAATTGATGGAATGTGTGGAGAAATGTGGGAGAAATAGGGGAGAGATAGTAGCAGATGTGTAGACAGGCCTGGGAGGAACGTAGAGTCCTAGAGGATTGGAAGTAGGTATAACATATAAGAAGAGTGTGGTAACCAAAGGGGCCCTTGTCGTCTGAGTGCAATAGGAAACGTATATGGTAGAATACTTATTAACAGAATTAGGGAACTGATAGAGAAATTAGTTGCGGAAAAACAGGGAGGTTTTAGGAGGGGAAGAGGTTGTGTAGAGCAGATATTCATCTTAAAGTGTTTAGTGGAAATGTGTTTAGAGAAGAAAAAGAAGTTGCATGTGGCTTTCATTTGGAGAAGGCACATTGCAGAGTGGATAGACAAGGAATATGGAAAATATTAAGAATATATGGAGTAAATGGGAAGCTGTTGACTGCCATGAAGAGTATGTATTAGGGCGCTAGGGCTGCAGTGTGAATGGGTGGTGAAATGAGTGAATTTTTCTCTCTGAATGTTGAATAGAAACAGAAAGACGTCATGCATCCATGTTTTTTTTTTTCAATCTGTACATGGATGGAGCTATAAAAGAGGTACAAAGTAGGACAGTGGATGTTGGAGAGAGCAGCGTTAGGAAATTTCCTATTCTATTGTTTGCAAATGGCACTGTATTGTTGAGTGAAGACGAAGGGGAACTGCAAAGCTTGATGACTGAGTTTAGGAGTGTAAGAAAATGAGCCTAAAGGTGAATTTAAGGAAGAATAAAGTCGTAGTCTTCTAGAGAAATGAAGTCACTAAATGCACCGTGAGGCTGGATTGTGAAAAATAATGGAAACTGTGAGTGTGATGAGTGAGGATGAAAGTTTAAAGAATCATGTGCTTGAAAAGGTACAACAGGGAAGAAAGGTTGCTCGTTCTTTGAAAGCAATGATAAGCAGTAGGGAAGTGAGTATGGAGGTAAAAGGTCACTGCATGATAGTATTGCGATGGCAGTTCTAATATATGAAAGCGAAGCTTCGGCCTTATTTGATGGACACAAGTCAAGAGTGAGAGCAGTGGAAATGAGTTATTTGGGAGGAGCTTGTGGAGTAACATGGAGCGACAGACTGACGAATGAGAAAGTGAACGAGCGTTGTGGTGTGGATGTGGGTGTGAGAGAATGCGTTAGGAGAAAACTCTGATGTTCTTTGGTCATGTGGAGACGATGGAGAGTGAGGGACTAACAAGGAAAGAGCATGTGAGTGAGGTGGAGGAGGGAGAGGGAGGTAGAGACCAAGAATGAGATAAAAGGATGGAGAAGTATATGGGAGAGTGGGGTGTGAGATGTGAGCAGGGCAGCGAAAAAGCGGAGGACAGGGCGCCATGGAGGAGATTTATTTATGGCCATCCCTTATGGGATTAAGGCGTCTGCCTATAGACAGAATAGACAGAATTAAAGTCGTCCGGCCGATGTGTGTAATGATCTGCCCTTTCTTTTTCTTGGTTTTGTCTGTGTGTGTGTGTGTGTGTGTGTGTGTGTGTGTGTGTTCATTTGTTTGTTTGTTTGAGTGTTTCTCTCTGCATATTTAAAATGTGTATGCAATATATGTGTACTATCAAGTTCAACTTTTACTCTCGATACGCCGTCAAAATTATGTTTATTTTTCGGCAGTGTCACTAATACTGCAATCTGTCCCATACACAAGTCGTTTACGTAACACCTTACTCTTGGACACAGCCGGTAAGGAAGTGTAGGCGATTTCTGATCACAACTGTATAACCATTGTCCGTTTCTTTACCAGCCCCATTGCCAGTATAAGACTGATCCAATAGAATTAACCGCTTCAGTTTCTCAAGAAGTACTGTTGCGTTAGGCGGTGTCAGTCGCCTTTGGTAAGAGCCGTGCATGGGTCGGCAACCATTGCTGTCGAGGACCCTGAAACCACGATTCACCAGCAGCATCCCAGCCAATGCACCACAAACTGGCGTGACGGGAAGTGTTATATATACCTGCTGGTCGGAGACTTGGATCTTTCACCTGTATTAAATTGCGGAGGAATACCGACAGGCATTAATGAAACGCCCGTGATTACCAAATATGATGAAACTGGATATCATAATACAGAGTCCCGTCAGCAGTGAAAACCGTAGGCCAGACAAGCTCCATCTTTATCATGTGTTTCAGAAATTCCTGCAAAAATTGGGAGCTTGTCATTATTTAGGAACTGAAAACTTTAAGCGCATGGTCATTAGAATAACTACTTGAAAACGATATTACAGTAGCTTATGGAAGAAAATCACTTAAGAGAAGCTTTTTTTTTTTTAGTAAAATTTGACTCTTGGTGTCTATATATGAATGGCCATCATGGAGTGTTATTGTAGACCCCTGTGTCTGCTTTAATCAATAACACAGTTAATTGTTGTTGATTTTATCAACGAGTGAACTGTAAGAAGTCTTTACCTGTTTTGTGTATATGAGGAAAAGTTGTATCTCGTTTGTGAGAAAAAGGATCATCACTGAGTATGGGCGGCCACACCCCACAGGTGACAGAATATGATGACGGGCAATGAACAAAGTGATGTCTTTTCCAATCAACAGGTACTTACTAACATAGAACACTCTCTGTTAATAAATGGTACTAATACCGAAAACAAAAACAACAGTGAAGATCTAATGCAATTAACTGGAAGGCTGGAATGTTTCCCTTCAGCTAAGAACAATCGCCTGGTGCTGGCAGGCAATTACTATGCAGGCCTCTTTGCATCAGAGGCAGCAGCTATTCAGGTGGCTTGGCAGTAGCCGGAATAAAATATGGAATGGAAATTTAACGTCGGTGAAGATCAGTGGAAATAATATTCATTATGGAGGAAACATAATAGCTGCTTGAACGTAAACATCGTCTTATTAGTATTTTACCGTAATATTATATTTTAGGTGTCTTTCACCAGTATGGTAACGTTATACTTAGTTTAATCTTACTATCTACAGAGGATTTTACTTAGCTTATAGGAGACGTTACGAATTGGAGAATTTAGACACATTCTTCATGAAGCCTTTTCAGTATCAGCCGCTTTTCAAGTTTCCGAATTATCTACTTTCTGAATCAGCTGCTGATTGCGGATGGTACTGCACTGGTGGCTGATTCGGAGAGATTGAGACAGTTGGTAGAGGAGTCTGGAAGGCTGTGTGAAAGGAGGAAACTGAGAGTAAATGAGAATAAGAGTAAATGAGAATACTGTATGTGATTAAGTGTACGAGGATGGTTGATGGTAGGAGCTGCTTCAGGAGGTGGAATGTTTTAAGTATATATTTAGGGTCATATGTAGCTGTGAATGGAAGAGTAGATGTAGAGGTGAAGTTTAGAATGAATGAAGTAAGAAAGGTGGTGGGAGGAATGAAAAAAGTGGTAAGATGTCGTTCGCTTAGAATGGATGTAAAGAGAAGGTTGTATGAGGGAGTAGTGGTACCGACTGCGTTATATGGGGCTGAAACAAGGAATATGGGTGTAGCAGAGAGGAAGAGTTTGAATGTAATGGAGATGAGGTGTCTGAGGAGTATGTGTGGAGCGATGAGTATGGATCGAGTAAGAAATGATGAAGTGCGAAGGAGAACTGGAGTTATGCGAGAGATGGCTGATCGAGCTGGGCAGAGAGTTGCAATGGTTTGGACATCCAGAGAGTATGGATAAAGAGCGATTGGTGAAAAAGATAACTGGATCGGATGTAAGGGGTGTAAGGCTGAGCTGAAGACCACGAATAGGGTGGATGGACAGTGTGAAAAGAGCGTTAAATGCGAGAAGGATGTCCGTAGAGCAAGGAAGAGTGGCTGCGCGTGATAGGGAGAAATTGTGAATGGATAAATGGTGATGTACCTCCGAGGGGATATTCTCCTGCATTTGGTCCGATCTGCTGATCAAATCAGATGCGGGTAAGGGGATTGGTCGATTACGATGTGGCAGGGGTAAACCACCTCTGCTGTCGGGTCCTGCTGTGAATAGTGCTGATTGCACTGAGCAGTTGACCCTCGTGCAGTGTGGTGCGGTGAGGATCTGTCGCTTCTCCCCTTGGGGCTAAGATACGAGTAAATGTGTGTGTGTGTATGAGTAAATTGGGAGTGTGTCGTCCTGTCTTGTCTACCCCCCTTTTGAGGGGGAGACAGCCTAGGTATATAGATTGGTAGATAGTATTATCTAATGAGGCCATAAAATGATAAATGCATCTTGACAGTGATGTTTAATCATTACCTGTTGATGAAAATGTGGAGCGCGAGTTATTGCTGTGCAAGCCGAAATTCTGTCTTATATAGTCTTCTGTCATCAAAGTTAAATTGTTCGTGTTTTCATTGCCAAATGATTTTCTTAACAAGAATTCAAGAAAGAAGGAATGGAAGGAAAAATAAAAACTTTTCTGTCAAAAAGTGAATTTCCTGCTCTTTTCTTTCTGGGGTGGGCGACAAAATAACTGTGCTCAAGAGAGTTCTACGAAATAAAAAAAAATATCAAGTTTATAGTTGTGACCGAGAATATTGACGATCACATTTTGCTTATCCTGACTTCTTTTTTTTTTTTTACACTGCAGTCAGAGAGAAATGCCCAGTGAATTTTGCCTCTAACCCTGTCATGGTCAGGACAACGTTAATTATCTACTGCCGCTAACGGTGCGTTTCATTTGAGTGCAAAATATATTTCAGCTGTGCGCCGCATCAAACATCATCCTGGCGCTGGGTTAAAATAGAGTAGTGGGCGCCGAATTAAAACAGTTACCTTAAAACCTTACCTCTAATAACAGAAATGGGTCATAACCATTTTGAACAACAGTTTGCCAACAAATGAGTAATTTAGGTTAGGTTGCTAGGTTAGGGTAGGTTAGGTTAAGCTAATTTAGGCTGGGTTAAGTTGGTAGTGATATGTTGGCGCCCAAATGAAATACTAACAAACTGGATTTTGTGCCCAACTCAATTGTGTCCCCCGCTAACGCTAAATGATCTTAATCGCTTGGACTAACTCAGAGGATCCGGAGTGTTAAAACTAATACAGTAAATTTATCTTTTCATAGATGGGGCAAGTCTAGTGTCTAACTCCGTCCTGACACGAGAAAATTGTATGCTACCGAGAATGACCCCTGCGAGTAAGAGTATGAGCGTGAAGTTTGTGGGCTCCCTCAGATCGAGAGGTTGCAGTGTCGAATAGGATTATAAGCGTAATAAAACAGATGAGAACTGAAAAGCTTAATAATACTGACATAGAAATTTGGGATATCACTGAAAGGAGAATGAAATGGAAAGCAGAATTAATCGCGAATTAAATGGCTCCAAGAACCAAAGACACTCATAGGGAGACATACGTAATAAATTTCCACTTCCTAACTCAGAAATACTTGCCTGTCACTGTTTTCGTATTGTCTTACTGAAAATGGAGTAGTAAATAGAAAGCTAATTGTTATGGAATAGGGCCGTAGTAAAAATAAGAATGTTCAATGTACAAAAAAAAAAATGTACAATCTACACACTTAGAACCACTTTGAATAGCCTCCGAAAACGAAGTATCACCGTACAATGTGTGGAAAGAGTTAGAAATCAGCAAGTGAAATTATAGAATATTGCGTCATATGAAAGTGCATAATAATGACGACACAATTTATAAAATATACTCCTGTTGCACAGAAAGATTTCGTACACCTTTTCATCACGCAGGATGAAATAATTAGCACCACATGGAAAGTGGAATGAACATGAAATTACAAAAATATGAAGAGGGAAACTTGCCGAAGAAAGATGCGGATAAAAAACCTAAGCAATAAATAGAATAATATGAGTTACCCAGTGCTTTTACTCTATCACGGAAGATGACATTACGTAATGGAAAGAAAAAGACGTCTCACAGTATTTTGCCAAGCAGTCGTCACCGATCCTTATACTGGCTCCTCAGTGTTGTGAGGCCACATAGCACACGCTTTTCCTGCATGCCACCGTACCGTATGCAGTTACTGAATCTTCCACCGCTTTGGCAGCACTGCTCATAGAGATGCACGCGACCAATAAAGTATCTTGAAGGAAGTGTCCGATGATGTCGTAAATGATAAATACAGCTCGTGACGTCTAAGGCAGAACAATCTGATAATATGGACATGTGCAAAGGACAACAACTGACTATGAATAAGAGAGAAAATGTTAGAAACAAACTGAAATGCTGCATCTTCATGAACACATATCCATTATTATAGGATACAACAATTTGAATATCTTAAAGGGTCAGTCATATGTAGTGTCACATTGTATCGTGTGGAACGTGCAAATATAACTTCGACTGAGTGTTCATGTACGTCTGCTCTAATCCAGCACTGGCATCCCGTCAACCATGTGATCAAATGGGAGTTCTCAAGAGGTCCTGACTGAAGATGCCTTGGTAACAGATACATCCAGTCCCACGCAATTCTTTCTGTGAACTACAGAGACCCAAGTTTAGGTTACCCCAGTCCAGAAGAAGTGAGACAAGGTGACTAGTATTACATGAGCAATAAACCCTTATCCCAGCTTGTACCTTATACCACTAGACTACCAGACACCTCGGCAACTGAAATACTAATAAATGTCTTCAGCCCACGGCACCTTCATGCATCCGTTGTCCCTTCAGGTAGAGGAGGTTCTAAGAGATTCTACGGAAGCTATTTTACTTTAGTGACTGCGGCGCTTAAACAAATGACACTGTCCATAAATAATTTAGGCTATAGTATCTTCTGGCGATGGAAACATCACAGAAAAACCACCTAACTTCCGTGATTTTATTACTCATCGTCTTCCATGCCATAGTCGTAGAAGTTTCGATAACGTCAGATCCTTCCCTCCCTCTCAGGCATCAGAGGCCAAGTCTTCAGATACTGAAAATTTCGTTTCGTTGTGACGTATGCCTGCATAACCAGGCAACAGTGAACTGTCCCTCTCTGGTATCTCTGGTAAACTCGTATCAAATTGTTCTGATCCACCGTAAGGCCAGCTTTAATCATCCCACCCACATCCGTCTCACCAACCCCAAGTGTCAGGAAGACATTAATATCAGACGAGATACGTCATAAGCTGATAATTGTTCTGATAATTGATGAACTGGAAAGTAACTGATATATAGAAATACACAAGACTGCAGAATTCCATTGTGAGGAAGGAGAATATAAGCATTCATCATGCTATTTAAGGGGTGCGATAATGACGAGCCTATTTACGTTAATGATGAAATCCTGTCAAACATGCTAAATTCCCCCCAGCTCAGGGAAGGAGTGTTATAGTCACAAATGCCAGCAGATACCTAAACATACGAAACAACACGTCACGGCACATCACAAAAAACAATGAGAGAAAAACACCTAAGCTTAAGCTGCATTTACTTTGGCAGTGATGGTGATGGTCATGTGAGAAACGCCAAAAATAAATGCCTCTCAGAGTAAATTCACTGGATCTAAGTGACCGTGAACTGTGGACGACTGACAGTAACAAACGCAAAACATCGATAAATCAAGTCAGAGCAAGGAAACCGACTGTAAGAAATGAAAATGAAAATTTATTTTCGTTGACAATGATTCTGACACATCAAAGAAGCAAGTCTACCAAAAAGATTCAGCTCTCACGATCTCAAACAAAGGAGATCGAAATATTTCATGACCACTGATAGAATAGAAATGTAATTGTGATCTACCAGCAAAGGAGAGACAATGTAGGCCTCAAATGTGTTAATAATGAATGTAGTGTTAAATGAAGTGTACATGAGAACAGTCCACACACAGTCCTACTAGAAGAGAAGGAGAGAACATAATCCTGGGTATTGGAAAGGATGTTGTGAGAGACCCGAGAGCTGGCAAAGTGGTCGGAAACTCCGGGGGAGAGATGAACAAACAAAGTCTGACTCGAACTTATTAAGTGGAGATTCCTCGGGGTTCAGAAGCTGACAGAACACAATAACACCTCAGGGAGAAAGAGCAAGAGGAAGGAAAGAGGAATACGGAGAAGAATTTTACCTTCATTGTTCCAGCTTTTGTCTCTCAACCAGCTAGGAGTTCAGACTGGCAAAGACAGCATTACAGTGGAAACGGGAAAGTGTAAAAGAACCCCTAAAAGAATGACCTCTTAATGTATTCCTTAAAACTCCAAAAACTGCATATTCAGTTGGACTGATCCACCACCTTAATATTCCTTCCAAACTGAAGAAAATGGAGATGATATAAATTCCAAAACTTCGTCCAGATATGAAATTAAAAAGGCTTCAGCATTTCCTTCGAAACCAAGTAGAATGTTGGCTGGATGAATCACTCTTGCGTGATAATCAAAGACGGAAAATAAAACCCACGCTTGAAGACAAAGAATATATTCTTTGTCTTCAAGTGGAAGTAGAATGTTGATGGAAAATGGTTCAATACTTCTCCAAAACCCTACGAATGTTGGAGTGCTAAAACCATTAGTTTTTACGAAAGGTAGAATTTAATCCCCCAAATTGGGAGAAATTAACTGACAAGTGGAAAAACATGAAGGGCTCCGGGGAAAGTGGAAAAAAGGTTTAGATAAAGAAGGATTCATAGTGGCAAGGAAGTAGAGGGCAGATATGGGTAGCAGGAAAAGTTATTAAATAATGTTGCATGGACACGAAAAGTGAAGCAACAGTATCTTAAAACGACACATTGGGGAGCAAAAATGCAAGGTTAGAATGGGAAGCAAAGTAATCCATTGCAGGGAGCCGAGGGCATAAATAGAGAAAAAGAAAATGAATGAAAAACGTTGCAGGGATACGAAGAGGAAAAGAAAATAACACAACCCCTTAAAAAAAAAAAAAAAATCATTTATAACTCGGAAGGAGGCAGAAGCAAGAAATAAAGATGAAGAAAATAAATAGTGGAAAAAGGTGCAGAGATATGAAAAGAAAAATAGGGTAAGCCAAATGAATCAGAGGCGGCTGAGAGTGGCAAAAGAGTATAAGGCAGGAAAGTGAACGAGATAAGTGGCGCGACGAAAATGGCCCAGAGACGAAGAGGAAAAACCATCATCATGGCCAGTCTAGGCGATGGTGGGCAGAAGAAAACACCATCAACTCTGCCAGCTCTCTCACGCCAGACGAGAAAAGGTAAGTGATGCTGGAGCCTGGCTGCCTTTGTTAGAAGACTTTTCTACTGTGATATATTTTCATATTTTTGCTGACATCAAACGGTTTTATCCAGCTCTGAAGACTGTCTTCATATGGCAAGCATTTCCTTCAGAAATTATATTCGAGTGATTTTTGCATTTGTCTTTCCTTACTCGTGTTTGTCTTTAATTATCCGATTTGCTAAAGTTTCGCATATTCATTAAGGTATCTATGATAATCTTATATCTTCCTTAAGACTGCCAGCTTCTAGGTGGCAGCAAAATATAAATTCAAAATGCTTCACTCATTTGTCAGCCGTTTTTAGTAATCTTGTCTTTCTCCTTTCCTCCATCACTCGTGCCAGTAGCCCTCCTTGGGGCCCAGTAGTCTTCCTACATCTCCACCACTTCGGCGCTAGCACCCACAATCCATGGTGGGTATATGCTAGGGCAGTCTCATACAGGACTGGGGTACTGGTATTATGACATGTCGGCGGGTCATCTGATAGATCAGAAGTCTGCTTTTCAGGATATTCAAATCCTTATACTGTTCCCTGCCCCAGCCGGGATTCGAACCTGGGTCCATTAGGACTGCAGGCCGCCTCTCTACCGATACTGCCACCGCCTCCCCCGCATCGGTCTCGAAAGTTAATCGATTGTTCGATGGGACATGGGCTATCTACCCATTAAATTTTGTCCAGATCTCTCCTTTAGTTTGTGAGTAATCCTGCTAACATTAACAGACAAACAAACAGGGTTGAAAACAAACTCTGCGTGTCGGAGAGAACAACAACCACAACACAATTACCATCTCCACAAATAATCGCCACCACCACCACAACAACCACCACCACCAC
>JAGKTI010005907.1:24229-42867 GCA_018397915.1 Birgus latro
ACTGTTCGTAATCCACTTATTGCGCTGAATTAAACTATCTGTTCATCGTGAGAAGAGAATACAAATTATGTCATTGTTCTGAAGAAGTTAATGAATGAAAAGTGACTTGATTGGCTATTTATTTACAGAACAAACTCTAAATTGCTGTGACTGGGGCTGGGTACGTCTGAACTGACATGACGCAATATGTTTAACGATGCACTGAGTGACATAATTGCCTGATTTGATCTGATGACCGAATCGCATGTCAACAGCCTTAACGAACCTGGAGATTAACTACCGAAGTTATCTATTCCTAATTAGGTCACGCACTTGTGTTAATTGAGTATTGTTCCGGTCGGCAGTTATGCTGACAAGACTCAAATATATGATCCACGATAGCACTGTGTGTGTGTGTGTGTGTGTGTGTGTGTGTGTGTGTGTGTGTGTGTAAGTGTGCGTGCGCGAACGCCTCCGCTACCCTTCTACCTCCAGATTAATCTTTTTCAACCTTTGATCAATTATTTTAAATGAAAGGGCTACCTACAGTTGTCATTTTACATTTCAATACGAGGCGTCTCATTATCCATGAAATGCCAAAAATAATTTTATTAACATCATGAGAGATCTCACAATATCAGAGGAAAATTATTTCCATATTTTGTCTTGTTCTCTTTGCCATTCTTTTTCTTTTGCCTTCAGTTCTTACCTAGAGTTTCCGTTTCATATCTTCTTTCCCTATTGTCTCCTTAGTTTTTACCTTACTTCCTCGTTGTTCTTTTCTCATTCCAGTCTTCTGTCTCTTAATTACCATGTTCTAACCGTTTCCCACAGTTATGCTCACGTGCAATGACTTTTTCTTCATTTTCCTCGTTTTTAGAACTCTTCCTTTTTTTCTGTCTTGCATTCTCAGTACCTCCTGTGTCTTCATGTCTCCTCTCTCTCTCTCTCTCTCTCTCTCTCTCTCCTTTTTCCTCTCCCCTCTTTTCCCTTCTCTCTCTTTCTCTTTTTCTTTTTCTCTTCCTTCTTCTCTTTTAATCCGCCTCCAAATATTAGCCTCTTCACAGGGATGGGAGAAATTACGTATCATGGGTAGAATTCAGAATGGTGAAAATAACAGCATTCTAGTAGACACACACAGTTTGTAGGCTCTGAAATTACTTTGCGTTTGCAGACATCTGCCTTTGTCTTCAGCAGGAAGGTAGTTGCCCTCAAATCGTCCTCAGTATATCCACGTGTCTACAAACGTGGATTTTTACTACCGGTAGGTTGTATTTAGTTATTTTGTTTTTGCTAAAGCCAGACGACTTAATTAAAATAAGTGAGTCCATGCAAAGCAAACCGATTTGAGAAGCTATATCTGGAGCCCTTTCATTATAATGGTTAATAACAATTAAACGGAATATGTGAGTGAGTTTAAGTACTTGGGTAGTGTGATGAGTAAGGATAGAAGTTTAGAGAGTGAAGTGCTTGAAAGGGTGTAACAAGGAAGAAATGTTGCTAGTTCTTTGAAAGCAGTGATAAGAAAGAAGGAAGTGAACATGGAAGCGAAAAAGTTACCGGATGACAGTATTGTGATACCAACTCTATCGTATGGAAGTGAAGCTTGTACGTTGTTGGAGGGACAGAAGTCAAGCGTGAGAACAGTAGAAATGAGTTATTTGAGAGGAGCATGTAAACTCACATGGAGAGAGAGACTGACAAATGAGGAAGAGATGGAGAATTTTGGTGTGGATGTGGATGTGATAGGAAACGTTAAGAGGAACACATTGAAGTAGTTTGGCCATGTGGATAGGATGGAGAGCGAGAGACTGACGAGGAGAGTGTATGTAAGTGAGGTGAACGGGGGGAGAGGGAGGGGAAGGCCAAGGATGAAATGGAGAGATGGGGTGAAGAGGTATGTGAGGGAGGTTGGCGTGAGCTGGGAGCAGGGCAGTGAAATGGCGGGGCACAGGGCGACATGGAGGGGATTTGTTTGTGGTCACCCCTTACGGGATTAAGGCGTATGGCAACAGATAGAAGTATAACTACTACAAGAATTATTGTACATGACCTTACTGAGCTGAGAGAGTCGCAGTTCAGATACAGCTTAGACCTCCCCGCCTTTTTTTTTTTTCGTTATAAACTTTTTTTCTTGTGGGCGTCTCGATACGGCAACTTTTCCTCTCCCTCTTATTCCTCGTCATGATAACTTATCCTCCTAAAATCCTTCAAAATTTCGCCTCCTTTTACAGTTTTTTTTAATGTGTTTTTTTTTAATGCAACGAAGAAGGAACCAAAGGCCATGAGCCCACAAACTATTCCCTTCAAGAAAAAAAACTAAAACAATACAAAAAAGAGCTAAATTCAAGAACCATTCATATCGAGATGCCTGGACACACTGCGTTTGAAAGACTGGATATCATACGAAGTAGGAAATACAGACAGAAGAAGACAGTTCCAGAGATGACCAGTTGCATAAATGAACGACTGGGAGTAACGGTTAACTCTTGCATTAGAGAGTTGGACAGGAGAGGGATGATAGGTTGTTGCAAGACGGGTGCCACGTGCCCGTCATAGATGTGGAGGGATGCAGGCAGACAGTTCAGAGGAACAGTGGCCACTGAAGTAGCGATAGAAAACAGAAAAAAATGCAACAGTGCGGCGAAGAGACAGAGGTTGAAGGAAGCCAGTAAGAGGAGGAGAGTTAATGAGACGAAAAGCCTTTGACTCCACCCTACTGAGAAGAGCTGTATGTGGGGAGCCACCCCACACACGGAAGTTGTACTCTAAACAGTGGCGAATAAAACATGTGTATAAAGTCAACAACTGTGCAGGGGTAAAGAAGGTTCGGAGTCGGCTTAGCACACCTAATCTCTTGGAAGCAGATTATACAAGAGATGTAATATGTTCTTTCCAAGATAAATCCCGAGTGAATGAAACCCCAAGCATGTTCAAGGATGATGCAGGAACGAGCTGGACATTATTAAACATTAGTGGGTAATCCTGTGGAAGATTTTGTCGGATTGATAGGTGTAAGAACTGAGTCTTTGATGCATTAAAAACAACAAGATTATTTTTACCTCAGTCAGAGATACGAGTCAAGTCAGACATTAGGTGCGCCATAGCCTCATCCCTTGTTTATTGAAGTAACTGCTGAGATAGACGTTGCGGGAACCGAATGGAAAGGTGAAGGGTGGAATCATCAGCGAATGAGTGGATAGGGTTAGATGTACAGCTTAGAAAGTTATTGATGAATAAAAGGAAGAGAGCTGGTGATAGGACACCACTGTTGATAGATCTAGGAGAAGAACGACGGCCGTCTACAACAGCGGCTATAGAAAATCATCTTTAATTTTTCTGGTTCATTCAATTTCCAAACATTAAACTTATCTCTTTCATCTTTCAATTTTCTACCTCAATTTTTCTCCTTTTCTTAACTTTCTCCCTTGAAGTCAGGTTTTGTCACCTTCATTTTCATCATTTGGTTTATCTTTTTTTTTTTTCCAAAATTTAACTTCTTCTCATCTTTCTTGCTCCTTTCTTTTTTTTTGTCAATGTTTATTTAAGTTCCCTTTTATCGAGCATTCTCTCTTCGACCCCAGTTGGCTCACTTGGATCCTCTCTTGAATTTCTTGGTTTTGGATTCTGTCTCTTTTTTGTTCCTTCTCTCTTTGATTCTGCTGTTTTAAGTTCTTTCTGTTTCTGCCTCTTTCATCGTCTGTCTCTGCTGTATACCTTGTCTCCTGACCTAGCAAACGTCAGCACAAAGCCAAACTGACACTACAATTTATTAATATATATATTCTCTCTCCTTCTCCTTGTCTTTCTTCAAACTGCAAATTCACTCATTCCCGTTTACTCTGTTTCATAATTTCTCCATTGATCTTCTTTTATGGAGTTTCTTTGTCTCCCATCCTCTCTTATAATTTTATAATATCTAATCATCTCCTTCCCTATCCGTATTCTTCCAGTATTCTTCCTTCCTCCTCCCAGCCATATCCCAGTTCCATTCCCTCTTGCATTCTCAGCACTTTCCGCACCAGCTTCTCCTTTGTTCGAACCTCCATTGCACTCCCCCTTCCTTCCCACTCTCCCCACTCTACCCCTCTCTCCATCCCACCCCCACCACTCTACCCCTCCCTACCTCCCTAAACTCTGAACCCCTCCTTCTCTCCCACCTCCACCTCTCTACCCCTCCCTTCCTCCCTCGCGCCTCACTTCTCACTGTTCTTACGCCTTCGTCTGTCCTTTCTGACACTGTGGGACTGTAAAACTATTCGTAAAATGCCTTCACCAATTTTTTCAAAGGCAAATATCACAATTAATCGTTTTCTTGTGGGCTATTGTTCATGTTCGTTATTATTATTATTATTATTATTTATTATTATTATTATTATTATTTTTATTATTATTATTACTGTTGTTGTGGTGGTGGTGGTTATTGTGGTGGTGGTTGTTGTTGTGGTGGTGGTTATTGTGGTGGTTGTTGTGGTGGTGGTTATTGTGGTGGTGGTTGTTGTGTTGGTGGTTATTGCGGTGGTTGTTGTTGTGGTGGTACTTGCGGTGTTAGTTATTGTTTTGGTGATGATGGTTTTTGTTGTCAGGGTTGTGGTGGCAGTTGCTTTTACTGTGGTGGTGGTTTTGGTGGTAGTGTTTGTGGTTGTGGTGATTGTGGTTGCCGTGTTCGTGGTCGTTGTTGTGTTAGTGGTTGTTCCTGTGATGGTTGTAGTGTTGGTTGTTGAGGCAGTGGTTGTTGTTGTGGCGGCGATTTTTGTTTTGGATGTAGTGGCTGTTGTGGTGGTGGAGGATGTTCTTGCTCCTGCTGTGATGGTGGTGGAGGATGTTCTTGCTCCTGCTGTGATGGTGGTGGAGGATGTTCTTGCTCCTGCTGTGATGGTGGTGGAGGATGTTCTTGCTCCTGCTGTGATGGTGGTGGTGGATGTTCTTGCTCCTGCTGTGATGGGGGTGGTATTGTTGTGGTGGAGGTGGTGGTTGTTGTATGCAAAGCTTTTGATATATAACTAGTTGTGTGATGATCTATATCCTATCACGAATAGCTGTTTTTTATCTGTCCGGCTCTAGGCATAAGCTTCACAGCCTGCTATCAAGGCCCAGCAATCCTCCTGCATACCATACACTTTCTACATGTCCCCACTTCGGCGCTAACACACCGTCCACATTGAATACATGCTAGGGCTGTCTCATACAGGACTGGTGTATAGGTATTAGCGAGGGTATTTTCACGACATGTAAGCAGGTCTACTGGTAGATCAGTAAAGCCTGATTTAATGAAATTCAAATCCTTAAACTGTTCCCTGCCCCAGCGGGGATTTGAACCTGGGTCCGTTAGGACTGCATACCACCTCTCTACTGATTGAGCCACTGTTGTTTGATACAGTTGCAAGAATGCACAGTGTAGTTGTTGAGAACCTGTTTTGACCAGATTAGAGTATATGGAAGCTCAACTAAACGTGATTATCACATGTACACCGCCTGCTCCTCTCCCTCGAAGAGCAGCACTGAAATAGCCAGAAGGTAACTAGTTGAGCAGCGGTTAGGACATCCTGTACCTTCCAGTAAAGTGTGTTTGTAGGGCGTGACGAGCGAGTGAGCGTTTGTACATATACCTATCATCATAATTTCATCATGGTGTAAACTTTCAGCATTTCTGGTGAGGTAGTTGAACAACAACAGAAAAATAATCGAGCTAATATCTTTACTTTTTCAAGTTTGTCTGTCCCTAATTTAAATTGAGTTTTTAGTTCGGTGGTTTCCATAGTAACCATCAAGAAGTTTCCAGTATACAATGGCTCAGAGCGCTTCTGCAAAAGGAGCTGGCACGTGTTTTTGACAGCACATAAGCATTCCCAACATTGAATGTCCATATAGCAAGGTGCTGTAGCGCTGATCACATTTGCAGTGTTTAACCCGCCGAGTCCCGACCGGTTTTTTACCCAGCCTACCCCCAGATCCCGACCGATTTTCGACTTTTTGTTTTTTGGCTGAAACCTTCGCTTTTGGTGAGAAACATCGAAAATTCATAGTGAAATCGCGATCCTGAGGTAAAAAAATGTTGATACAGGTGTCACTCAACCTTACGTTTTCCTTCTTTTTCAGGGTACCTGGCTAAGAAAACGAACTATGGAAGGGTTGACTAATTCAAGCCACTTTAAATTACGTATTTATTTCATTTATTTGGTACGAATTTATGTGTAGTAAAAGTCTATAATGGTTTTCACACAATAATATAGGCGTTTATAAGCATTGTTCACTTACCCAAAACCCCAGTGTATGGCACCTTCCTTTACGACATTACCACTTCATCACTTCTGTTTGTTTCTACCTCTAGCTTCTTTGTTTCTTTGTCCTCCACCTCAGGAATCACTTTCACCGTGAATTTCATCATTAGAGAGACAGTGGGGCAACATATCTTTACTGGCCAGCTTACTGCTAACAGGTGAATTGCCCAGTGTGGGGGGAGGGGCCAGGCAGTATCCCTGCTTGACAGCACGTAAAGGAAAGTCTCCCACATATGCCTACCTAAAATCACCCGCGAATGTTGAAAAATGTGCACACAATGGGTCTTGCAATTGCATGACGTACGGTGTACGTCGTTGGGTCTGTCCGCGGAAAAAAGTTGCGACGTACACCGTACGTCGTTGGATCTGTCCGCGGAAAAAAGTTGCGACGTACACCGTACGTCGATGGGACTCGGCGGGTTAAATCTCTGCTCCCGACTTGCGGTGTCAATGAACAGCATCATTAAATGATTGGCTATTGATCAAATGATAAAACCCAGAAATGGGACGATTACCCATGCTGATTTCAGCTCTTAAACATAAAAAACGTTAATGTAAAATTATGAGTATAACATCCGATATTTAATTGTTAGAATTCATACAAGAAAACAATGTTTCAACAGGAAATCTTTTAAAATTCGGTTTCGGAGTGGAGCATGTCAATTGAAACCCTCAGTACAATCCCTTGGAAAGCTGGGACTCCAAGGGATTTCTTTGGTTTTGAACGTAAATATATAGCAAAAAAAAAAAAGTATCTACTACCTGCTGAAAGAATCTCTTCTCTTTCTCACATAGTGGAAAAGATATTAGCTTCTAAAACCATCGCTGTCGGGCCTTCTGGTGTCGGGCCAGGCCAGGTCGTGTCGTGCCACTCATTCCTCAGCTGAAGGTAAAGTAAACATTGCTTCGCTACGTTTGTTCGTACAAATCTCCAATAAACTGTGAAGCCATCATGGACGAGTTTTTCAACCTAAGTTCCTGTATTTGCCTGCCATCAATCAACGCCTACCACTCACTTACACCTGTCTCAGAGTTGGTACATTAATGGTGGCAGTAGTCAAGAACCTGCCTTCTCTTTCCCCAGTTTAATAAGTTTATTACTGTTACTACAAGTTTATTGCAGCTACCCTACCAGCCCATCTCACCCAATCAGAGTGGCCTCAAAATGGATGTTCTATGTGACATGTGAAGTGACCAAGCTGTGACGTCGACACTGTCTGCCGCATCACTCTGCCTGAGCAACTCTTTCTGCCACTCCACCCTGCCTGCCAGCTGGTTTTGCCTTGACTCCATCCTTAGTGATCCATTTCCGTCTCCTCACCCCGGGCACCAGTGATGATTCATAGCCTGTCATGGTGAGTGAGAAAGCGTGTGTGTCCATTACCAGCGCAGTGCACTTTCACCTTGAGGACGCCCTGAGATGGCCAAATGTCGTGCTGTTAAGCATTTGTGCCATTTTTCCCGTCAGATAAGCAGTGGCCGTATCAAACTATCAAGTCGCCCATATATTCCCTGCACAAAAATTATCATATGGAAAAGAACCTTCTGCTGTAACATTAAGTGATGAGTGAGAACTATTCACCTCAAAAGTTTCTGCTCTTCACCAAAAGAATATTTTATCTATAGACTAATATTTCTTATAGACTTTCCTTTCATATATCAAATACTTCTTACCTTCCCATTCATATGAACCCTTCAGTAGTAAACATTTTGCATATAATACCCGTTTGTTAACTGTTTTTTTACATAATAATTTACTTTTGGTAAGAAAATTGTCCCTTCACTTGTTCTTACTCGCCTTGATATTTTCGTTGAGTCTATTTTTCAGAACATATTACTATTATGACATTTCCTTACATTAAGAATTTTCCCTTACCTGAAGATGATACACCTTCGTCTGGAGATGAAATCGTCAGGTTCCACTGAGGCTGCGCACTCTCATGACAGTCTTACTCGTTTGAGAAGTGGTACAGTGTGGAGCAAACTGGACATTGTTCCATGAGCTAAGTCACAAATTTTCACCTTAGATCAAATACCTGTCTGTTGCATCAACTAATTCTTCCAGTGAACATGTTTCATTTCCTACATCAAATACTTCACACATTTCACACATTTCTCGTTTACGTTTTGATAGAGATTCACTTTCACCACCCTCTCCTAACACTCGCAATACTTGTGTAGCTGGACCAGGAACTACTACACATAAGAACCCTTCCATTTCTACTCCTGTCACCATGACAACTTAAACTGATACAGACCCCATCCCTCAAACAATCATCTCGGAAGGTGCATCACGCCCAAATTTCCCAGGTGTGGCTCCTGCCCATGTGTTTATGATTTCATTAGTGATGTTCACTTTGCAGTTGTTAACATAGATCGTGCTACGATTGCATACCTCAGAGGGAGGTTTTATAAGGCTTATTCAAGAGTAGGTTCTCTTGTAAGATCGGAATTTTTGGATAAGTTTACATGTGATGAACACTGAGCCAGTTTTAACGTTCCTTTGCACCCACACTAAAGCAGGTTGTCAGAAGAGCAACTACAAACTGTTGCAAAGTATGCAGCAGGAAGCAGCAGCTGCAGCCTGCGCCACAGATAATGAGCAGTACTGTGAATCAGTCAGTGGGCTGAAACTATGCTCCAGGTAAAACCAGTCCATTCTTAGACAATGTAATGCCATTACTCAGGTATCTAAGGTTCCTAAATAGCCATATAAAGGAAGAGTTGGACACTGCATTACAGACTGATTATTGTCCAGTTCTGGCTTGACCATGTTAGCTAGACTGAAACAGTACTGTAGAACACAAACTTGGAATCATGCCTACTCAGCCGATCTCTGCAATTTACTCAGTTCCTACTCCCATGACTGTTTATCAGTTTCAGGGCCAAGGACACTTTTCATTTCTGTGAGATGTGGGCCATCAGGATTCCAGATTAGTCTTAAAGACTCCAATTTGCTACTGGATGCTTCAATGGGAGTTCAGTTGTGTTACACTCTCGGAGTCCAGTTGATCTCTAACTCTCATTCATTCTTTCAGGGTAAAGGTGGAGAGTTTCCTTTGTTTGTGTTGCCCAGTGTCATGATTACGCTGAGCACACACAGAACAGTCTCCTCGGCAGATTTGGTAAGAAGGCAGCTGGTCGCTGCCAATTCATAACATACTACCAGCGTTTGACTCATGATGAATAAGCTACAAGTATCCACTTGCTTACATTTGTCTCCTCTCTGGGTACGTTTGCTGTGTTAAACGTATTAAAAAAAAATATAGACTCCAAGAAATAAGGTTGCAAAATGAAACAAGGAAAACAGTGAAACTTGTTTAATATGAAAAGAGTAAAACTTGTTAAATGTGAAGGTGATGTGAAAAAACTGCAACTTGTTGCTGAAGCTGAAGAAACCTGAGTGTGACTGTGATGAAATGGGCAAGCCACGCCACGTTATCCACTCCTTCTCTACTGCACTGTGTTGATTTGTGTGAAGGTGTGTGGGCACCCAACTAATTATGTGAACATTAGTTCTTTCGAGACCTTATTGTCTCGTGATACCATTGTGATTCCTGTATAATTTTATACTTCATCACTGTAAAATAAATCAGTATTTATCATTCTCTTGTGTATGTACATTAATTTAGTTACATGTTCTCACTGTTAACTAGTATACTCATATTATTATATTGCCATATAGTTTTCTGATCATTCACTTAAAAAGAAGGGTTGCTATGCTATTTAAATTGTCTTCTATTAATTTCTACACTTATAACATGTCAGGATATATCCTATTAACCCGGTGGGAGGCAAATGAAAGCGAGCGGATGGTTGTTGCTTATTCGTCATGGGTCAGATGCTGGAAGAATGCCATGAATCGGTAGTGGCCAGTTGCCTTCTTACCAAATCTGCTGAGGAGACTGCATAAGAAAGTTAAATTTGTTGGATATGTTGTTGAGGATGGGGGAATTCACATCTTGAATGAGAAAGTTCAAGCAGTTGCTGGCCTTCAAAAACAAACCAGTACTGATGATGTAAGGAGGCTCACTGGACAGAGTGGCTACTGTTGGCGATTTATTCAGGGTTATACACAGAGTGCCGTCCGTCTTATAAAGTTACTAAAGAAAAATGAATCTTTCTTGGGGGGAGACTAATATCCCGTCTCATACATTTGAAACAAACTTTTCTTATTTGTACAGACGCACCTGGCCTAGGCGCAGTATTAACATAAGATAATCATGCAAAGAGGAAACATGTACTAGTGTATGTTAGTCGTGCACTCACTCTTGCTGACAGTAACTGTAGGGCTACTGTCACTCACTGGGAAGCTTTATAGTTCTTTGCTCTCTGAAACATTTCACGGACGTAATATGCATATAACCTGTGCATATGCAAACAGATCATATGCTAATTTGTGACTTATTCAAAGGAAGAAATCTTACAGGGCTCTTAGCATGATCGTCAGTTATCATGTGAGACCTCAACCCAACCTTTGAGTACGTACCTGGCAAATCTACTGTAGATGAAGATGCTCCATATAGCCCCTGCTGTCTCACCACATCAACCAAATGAAGTTATTTGTACCACCCCAACCTCAGATGTTGTTCATAGTTTTCAGTGCAGAGCCCCTTTGTGGCCTAACATTATTTACTTCATAGAGTCATAAGATGTCTTAACCCTCCCTACTCTACCAAGTGTCAGTAGATAAGCATGTGTTGGACAATGATATCTTGTATAGGAAGACAGCCCTTACCAGTAGGAAGGTACCTAGTAGAGAGGTACGTCAACTCGTTCTCCCCACTGATTTTGTTCCTGCAGTACTCTACATCATTCAGATCACGCCTCAAGTGTCCCATCCAGGAAAAGATTGATGACTGAGACAAGCGTGTCTTTCATTCTGTTGGCCTACTGTGCATAACAACATTAATGTTCACTGTGATTCCTGTGTTTCCTGTCCTCCTCATTAACGGTCAACCGGATCACCTGCTCCACTCATTCAGTATCCTGTTCCTTCATGTCCATAGGAAACCTTTTCAACTGATCTCCATTAGCTACCTCTTATGGAGTCTCGGGCAGAGTACTTGTTTGTGGCTGTTGATCATTTCACGCTTTACTGTGTTCTCGTGGCTTATCAAGACAAGACTGATAAGACCATCAATAATGCCTTTACTAATCATGTTATGTGCCCATTTACTACGCCATCAACCATAGTTACTGATAATCGGACTGAGTTCAACAGCAGGAAGGTGGTCGTCTACAGCAGCAGCTATAGAACGACCAGAAAGGAAGCTATAGATGAAGGCAAAGATAGAAGGATAGAAATCGTAAGAGGGCAGTTTGGAAATTAAACATTTATGCCGGACTCGACTGAAAGCCTTTGAGATGTCAAGTGCAATGGCAAAGCTTTCGCCAAAGTCCCAAAAGGAGGATGACCAGGAGTCTGAAGGGTAGGCGGGAAGATCCCCAGTAGAGCATCCCTGGCGGAACCCATACTGACGATAAGAAAGAGGGTTGTGACAGGAAAGATGCTTTTTAAAAAATTTTGTTAAGAATAGACACAAAAACTTTTGAAATATAGGATGTTAAAGCAACTGGGCGATAGTCAGAGGGTTGGGAATGGTCAGCCTTCTTTGGGACAAGCTTAATGAGAGCAAACTTCCAGCAAGAAGGAAAGGTACAAGTTGACAGACAAAGGCAAAAGAGTTTTCCCAAGCAGGGTGTAAGCACAGAAGCACAGTTCTTGAGGATAACAGGAGGGACCCCATCAGGCCCATATGCCTTGTTAGTATTGAGGCCAGTGATGGCAGAAAATGCATCAGCTGAGGAAATTTTAATGTCAGCCATGAGGAAGTCAGAGGGGAGAAGTGATGGAGGAACAGCGCCAGAATCGTCTAAGGTGGAACTGGAGGAGAAAGTCTGAGCGAAAAGTTCTGCTTTATCAGTTGACGAAACACTATAGAGCCATCAGGATGGAAATGAGGAAGGAAGGGTGTTGAGGTAAAGTTGTTAGAATGGTTTCTGACAAGGTGCCAGGAGTGGGAAGAATTCGAGTAGGAGAATTCAGAGCAGTCAGTACAGATGAAATTATTTTCAGCAGAGCAAAAAACATATTTAGCACGATTCCGGGCAGAAATATAAAAGAGATGAGATTCAGGAGTGGGTTGGCTCCGGTACCTTTTGTAGGCCTTCTGCTTGTGGACAGCATTAAAACAAGTGTATAATAAAACGAATAAGTAAGTTTTGCCGATCAGTTCGTTGGGCTAATCTATATGGAACTGACATCACGAAACATGTAGTAATAGGTCCACATCTAACATTTAGGTATACAAGAAATTTATGCATTTGAAAATATAACACAAGAATCAAAAGTGAATGTAACCTTACACTGGACTACGTGACAGAGAATACCTAAAAATTATAAAACATTAAAAAAAAAAATACTCAAAATATACACCTAAAAGCACACAGCATTTCTTAACCAACACATTTCCTTGGCTCATGCCTTTATACCCAGCATACCCGTGCCTGAATTACATCATCATTATCATCTACTGTAATATCATAGACAGTTTTAAATCAAGAAGGTATATTTTTTTATGAGAACATTTTTTGCATTTCGTAAGACATATTTCATAAGCAACTTTTATCTTACGCTGGATCCATTTATAATTCCCAGCTCGTAAGATGGCTACATGGTACCTCAAAAGGAATAGGTTACATCACTGCAGCTTCGTGACTGCTTAAGATACAGGCATGCCAATCATTCTTTTTATAGCATTGCTAAATACAACTTCATCTGCTTTAAAAATTCTCATTTTATGTACTTTCTCAAAATTCCAAATAAACAACCCATAGTCTGGTTTACAGAATGCATTGAAAAGGAGCAGCAGAGAAAACCGCATATGATGAATCTTTAGATTTTTGGTACGTACAATTAAACCTAGTATAAAGTAACCTAAGTATAAACTCTGCATCACGGGTGTTTATAAATTGCTTTGTATGTAATGTTTACGATACATAAGACTTTAAACAAGTTCAACCTTTTTTTTCTCTTTCCTAACTTTGCTGCCGGTGCCTCATCATTATTAGACATCTTGATTATCATACATTTCGTCTTTTTTCTTATTTTTCACAGATTTATGACTGTTCATATCCATCGCCAATCCCTTGAGTATCACATCAAAATCTCCTCTCCTGAGTAACATAATCACTAATTTGTCAGCGTATGTTTATATATTCATTCTCATAATCCCTAGGAAACATCCTATTACCACGTCTAATATATCATTTAGTACAGAGTCTAAATATGGTGTGAACAGTAATGGTGACCAAATTCCTCCAGGTCATTTTCCATTATATAGAAATTTTTATTCTCCTTCTCTTCCTTTCCATATAATGCGAGCTGACTGATTTCTACAATATCGCATATGAGGACAATACCCGGGGAATTATTGCGTGTGATTGAAGCTTTGTTAATATAAAATTATTCAGGCTTATTGAAAGCTTTTATTAAGTCCACAAATAAAGCACATACTTATGATATGTATGATCTGACTGACAACCCTTTAGAATTAAACACTTATCGATAGATGAAAACCCTCCCTTAAAGCCATAGCTTATCTTCAAGAACACTTAATAGATGCATTTCTATTAACTTCAGTAAGCAAAAGAGTGCATTACCAAATTTTAATTGGAGGAATCCATAACATTTCTGCCGCGATTTTTTACAAGTGGGCTATGGACTATTTTACAAGTGGACTGAGAGTGGACTGAGATCCTCTTTCAAGGAAGGCAGTAGATTGTAGCACCAGCTGAACAGAATGGTACTCCAAGGTGGACGGAAAGCTAATAACAAGGAAAGATGGAGCTCCTGTTTCATTAGCCCTTGGAACTAGCTTCCGACCATCTCCCATTGCTGAATTTTCTTAGTGTTTCAGCAATACAGAGACCAGACCAACATACACTCCCCAGTCTTTCTCCTCCAATTCCATCCTAGTCGATTTGGGTGCGGTTCCTCCATCACATCCCTGCTCGGGACTGACATTTCCTCAGTTGATGTACTTTCTCCCGCCACTGGCCTCAAAACTACCAAGGCATATGGGCCTGATGGGGCCCCTCCTGTTGTCCTCAAGATCTGTGCTTTTGTGCTTAAACACGCCAGGGTAAACCTTTTGCATTTGGCTCTGGACTAATACCTATCCTTCTTACTGAAAGTTTGCTCTTTTTCAGCCTGTCCCAAACAAGTCTGACCATTCCCAGCCCTTGAACTCCCAATTGACTTAACACCATGTAAAGTTTTTGAGTCTGTACTTAGCAAAAAAGAAAGAAAATTAAGCACTTTTTCTACCATAACCTTTCTGTTTGTCAGTATGGGTTCCAGCGAGGATGCCGCAGTGGCGATCCTTTCACCTTTCTTTCAGACTCTTGGTCATCCTCCTTTCGGGACTTTGGCGAAACATTTGCCAATATACTTGACATTTGAAATGCTATCGATCGAGTCTGGCATAAATCTTTGTTTTCCTAAGTACCCTCATACGCTTTCTATCTATCAATCTGTGTCTTCATCTTTATCGTCGTTTCTGGCCGTCCTATAGCTGCTGTCATTGACACCCACCATTCTTCTAGAACTAGTAATAGTGGTGTTCTCAGGGTTCTGCCCTATTACCCACTCTCTTCCTCCTGTTCTTCATTGACCTTCTGATCTGTACAACTAACTCTATCCACTCATTCAATGATGAATCCACTTCTCACCTCTCCCTTCACTTCATACAGCATTCATATTGGCAGTTACTTCAGGAAACAAGGGATGAAGCTATGGCATAACCAATGTATGACTTGGATCAAATCTCTGATTGGGGAAAAAGTTATCCTCTTATTATTACTGCATCAAAAACTCAGTCCATATATCTTTTGACCCGTCAAAATCATCCGCAGGAGTATCCTCTAATTTTTACAATATCCCAGCATCACTGAACATACGTACGGTTTCATTCTCTGATGATTTATCTTGGAAAGATCATATTACATCTCCCGTAACTTTTGCTTCCAAGAGATTAGGTGTTCCAAGCCGACTCCGTGCCTCCGTTACCCGTGCACAGAAGTTGACTTTATGTATGGGTTTTATTCGTCCTTGTGTAGAGTACAACTTGTGTCTTCACAACAAGATGGAGTATCTCCTTCACTTACTGGCTCCCTTCAAACTCTGTCTCGTCACTGCATTGTTGTATCTTTGTTTCGTTTTTATCACAGCATTAATTGTCACTGTTCCTCTGATCTGTCTGCATGCATCTCTCCACCACTACGGTGGGTGTGTTGCACCCATTTAGCAGCAAACTCTTATCACTATTCTGTCCAGCCCTATAAAGCAAGAGTTAACCGTTACTCCCAGTCCTTCATTTATTCAACAGGCCAACTCTAAAACTGTCTTACTCTGTCTGTATTTCCTGCTGCCATGATCTACACTCTTTTAAACGCAGTGTGGCCAGGCATTTCGAAATGAAAGTATCTTGAATTTGATTCTCCTTTTTTTGTGTGTGTGTGTTCTTGGAGCAAACAATTTTGCAGGCTTTTGTCCTTTGGTTTCTTCTTCCTTCCATTGAAAAAAAAAATGTGCACGGTATAAAGCAGTGGGTATAAAGGCCATTAATAAGTTGAAATAACATTTGTAACAAAAAAAAAAAAACTAGCCTTGGCCTTACTTAAAAGCAATGTGTGTGTCCTCTCGTGACCCACACCTTCACTAATTTTTTTGGTGAATATTTTCATTAGCTATAAGGATATCCTAAGAATAATTTTTTACATTTTCTCCATTTAACCTCTAGTAGGTTTATGAACTCATTTGCTGGCATATGGCTGCCCAAAGAATTATCAAAATATTTGCCATAAAAAAGTTTTGAAAATATCCTCATTAATATCACTTCCATCTATTAATCTTCCTGCACAAAGCTTATTCTTTGGACTTCGTACTTCCTTCTAGAGGCCTTTAAGATCTTCTGTGGCATATATTTCCTCGATAGATATAGAAGATTCGTTGCTTCCATTCATCTTAGAGATATTTAGTGCATTTTAAAACAATCCTCAGCTTTCTGTCATTTAATGGACTGGGACCCACCCCATACCTTACCTTTTCTGAGTCAGTCGAGATAATCTTTCCTAGTGACGGTGTGCAGCTGCTTCTCTCTCCTATTTCACTCTGATATTATTTTAAATTTGTTCATTTTCCTTAAATTTCTTCAGTACTTCGATGTACTACTGTGTACGGTACAAATAATCATTTTATTTATAGACTCCAGCTGATCAGGATGAGTAGTGGTGTAACACCCTACATTATCACACCGTATCACATTATGCTGAAGGATTTCTCTCACAGCATTCAGTATATATTTTTTTCAATATCAGTATAATCATTTGCATTTAACTTCTTCCACCCCATTCTTGTGAGTCTATCCATTTTGATTTTATTCACATCTCTTAGAACCTTTTCTGTAGTGGTATTATCCAAGGTTGTTAAATAAGGTAGATCATATGAGCCTATCATATCGTTCAATACCTTTACCAGCTTCACCTGTAATGCACTACTATCTCTGCCAATGATGTGATCCAACCACTTACAGCAGGAGTTGCCATGTGGTGAAAAATGTAAATACTGACGCCTCTAACATTTCCTTATCAACGCATTATAACTCATAACATTTGCGCGTGCCTGACCTACACACATGGGTCAGCATTAAATTCTCCTATATAATACTTTGAATCTAAATTCTTAGTGCTGTTCTTGTCATTGTGTCTAAATATGCAATAAAGGTTTCTACTTCCTAAGTAATACTTTTTGTTATAAAAGTTTCATTACCCGATGAAATAAACACAAAAATATCGTTTTTATTACAATCAATCTTTTCTACTTAGATGTTAGAATCCATTCTCAACAAACAGACCAGACCACCTTCACACCTATTCTTACAGGAACTTACTGCATTCCCAGAAAATACTCCCTATGTATCACTTGGCTTCGTACTTTTTTATCTATGAATCTTAGATCACCAAGTCCATCATCAGACACAAAAGTCTCTTATAAGAGAATGATAAAAGGTCTTTCAGTTAGCTGTTTTATTACATCTGTACTTTATTGGTGAACATCAATTGTAGGAGCATACTGCAAAGCCATAATTATAAAGTAAGAAAAGACGTTGAGAAAGAAAGTTATTTTACGATTCGAAACTATTCTGTAATTCAAAACAGACAAAACCAGAGTAAATACTCAGTACAATTAGACTATCTGAAAGTTTAAACGATTACTGTACTTTTCGCAGCTTGTTATAAAACTTGTCATCGGCCAATTCCTGAGGTATTAGTCTGGATTACGTAGTTTTTCCCTGCCTACTAAGTTGGCAATCATCTTAAAAGCATTAAACTTATCTATTTTGATGAGTATCTGTTCGATATTGTGAACTTCTATGCTAAAAACCTCATCTACTTATTTCATTGTATTGTCCATCGCAACATCTTTAAACACCCTGCATAAGAATACGTCAACAACTCGTTTTACTGCTGAAAATCGGTGACCTTCCGATTTTCTGTTACCTACCTTCATGGTAATGAAATTCCTGCAGCCTTTGGAACACCATTTCCCCGTCTTTACCACCTGGGTGAACCCATCCTCTGCTTCTCCTCTGTTCTTCTCCTGATTATCGAAGTTGTCACAACTATTCTGGGTGGACAGTGCACTTCTTGGCTGTGAAGTTTTCAATGAGTGCTGAAACCAACTACCTGTCATAACTGCACCAGTGCTGGAATCTGTGACTGTCTTTGGCGTACGTCAAGTTGTTTGTTGTTTCCTGCATTGGTGATTCTTGCTGTATGGCTATAGAAGTCCTCGGCTGGGCTTGCTGCTTCTCCCCTCTACTTCCATTCGGTGAATATTCTCTAAATCTCTTGTCAGATTATGACTGATATTTACAGCCGTCTGAACTTCTTTACACACACATGAGTACGTTGCGGGGATACACACGCTGTGCCCTCTGGCAGAGGAAGCCTGTATAAATGAACTGCCATGCCAAGTGACTGTTTAAAGGACCCAGGTCAGTCAATATTCCAGCATCCTTCTTGGTGATGACGTTCACTGCATCTTCAGTCCCCGCCACAGCATAGGAAAAGTTGTTTTAATCTTATTTATATCCATTCTAAGATTTCGCGCTGTATTAGTGGTTTAGTGACCACAGTTCATACCGAAAATCCTCACCAGAATCACGTTATTATTATTATTATTATTACTATATATAATGCCACTCAGGGATGAGTGAGGCTGGTCACTCTCATCTTAAATGTCAGGACCTACTTGCCTGGCCCTGGGCTCCTGCATCCCTCATGGGGCAAAACTGGATTAGATGAATGAAA
>JAGKTI010005908.1:0-39604 GCA_018397915.1 Birgus latro
GACGGACAAAAATTACCTAGTTTGACTGAAAACAATAATAAGAGTTCCAAATTCTCAGTAATATGAAAGATTGTATTTTTATTTTATTTTTTAAATCAGTAAGCTATAAGAACGACTTCATCCGGATTTGAATACTGAGAACTCTTGATGTTTACATTCTTTTGAGCGCAGACGACAGCACCAAGGTTTCTCAGCTCGTATGGTCATTGACAGTGCTATCAGTGAAGCAAGGACGAAAAAATGTGATTGTTCGTAAGGTGAGCCATTTTTAGTACTTTTCGTATGATATCGACCACTCGTGCTGAAGGAAAATGAAATTGCAGCTAAATCAATGGCAATAAATTTTGTAAACATTTCTTCCAAATGTTTTTCTATGTGCCTCCTTTCCATGTTTGATCTCAGTTAAGATTGCGTATCATACTATGAAGTAATCGGTTAAAGCATCCCAGAATACTGTGTTTCAAAGTAGATTAGGTAAGGTGGATTTGGGACGACTACCAAATCTATCCTAATTGATTTAGCTTTGCTGATTGGAAATACTGTTGTTGTCTATACACTGGTTTGACAAGATTGGAGTACAATTAGTATCCAGATTAAGTATATAATCAGGTAAAAATATCGCATTTACCATAGAAGAATAGTTAGCTTAATTCAGTTGTGACCTGTATTTCCATGCTAAAAATAACATGAGGTTCATGTCATGTTTAGTATGGTTGATCTTGGTCATACGATTTCTTACTTTTCATACTTAAGTCTGACATTAGCAAAACACTTCCAGTTTCAAGGGGCCCAACATTGTCAAATATGATTGTCAAAGATGATGTTTGATCATACATTCATCGCCATACACTACAGCAAGACTGATCACCCTTCAGTAGGTGTCAGTGACACATTGTATTCACACAGGGTGATACACTGCCAGTACTAGGAAAGATGCAGCCTGTGTTGCTGTTATACTTGCATTGACCACACATAAGAAAAAAAAAAAACAATGGATGAAAGTTTGTTTTTAAAAAGGCACCAATTTTCTCTTGAAACCCTCTTGAAAGAACTGGAGGTTTCATCAGTAGGAGATTTCAAAAACTTTTTGAGAATGGATAACAAAACTTTTGCAGAATTGCTAGAGAAAGTAGCATACTGTCTTTAATTATCTCATAAAATTTGTGCAGAAAGAATTAATCTTGGTGACTGTAGCCTTGGTCGCTGTGAGGATAAGTTCTTTAATTTTTTCAATTGGCCTAGTGTCTTGTAACACTCTTCTTTAAGATTTCTTTAACCCTTCCATGGCCGCCATCGTCAGACGATGTCTTACCATAGCATGGCCGCCAGTGTCGATGCATTGTGACTTGTAGAAAACTTCAGAAATTTTTTGCGAGGGGAATGAAGGTCTGGGAAATGTTGACACAGGTGTACTGTAGCCTCTAAACCACTCAAATAGTCAGTACATCTCATAAATCAGTCATGAGTGAATTTCAGTCTATTGCTTCCCTCAGGTGTAAGTGTAAGTAAGAATAAGAAAGTCAAGAAAAGAAAGTGCTGCACCCAGTATCTTTCTCCTCTCTTTCCTAAACTACCCAAAGGAAAAAAGCAACTCCCTGGAGGAATAAACATTATAGGCAAAAAAGAGGGAAGACATTCCTAATTATATACCTATTTATATGGGTAAGTACATAATACAGCTACTATGTACAGTCAAGTCGCCTAAGGCGCGGTTAATTGGTCCTGGACCATGCCCATGCCATAGAAAACCGTGCCATACAAATAACCAAACCTATGGGAAAAATGGAATTTGGTTCTGGACATTCACCCAAAGTCCCCCTTTTCACCCCACTCTGCCCATTTTTCCCCCACTTTACAGACGCACACAATCAAGCAATTAGTCAGTGCATGTAATACACGTAACAGTAGGCATAAAAAATGGAAGGGTGATCAGATAACAAGCAGTCTGGCTGCACACTGAGTGGGGTTTGAATGGCAGGCAAGGGCTGAGGTTCACTCTCCAGCCGCTAGGGGAATTTGCCCCCACGTTTCAAACTTTGCCATGCCCGCGCCATAGGTATAGTTTATGCGTGTGGTTCGTTTTTTGGTGGTCTGTCACCTTGCTGTGTCATAGAAAACCATGGCATAGAAGCAAGCACCATAGGTGACTTGACTGTACTGAATTTGTTCATTTTACACATTTCTTGCTTTGCACAAACATTTCAGCAACATGTGAGGTGTTCTCATGGTGAATATATGAATGTAAAACCTTCCCTTCCCTTCACACTAATTCCCTCGTTCGAGATGCAAATCTCAGGTCATGTCGAATCTTGGTCAAGATGGTTTGGCCTACAATATACGCACACAGCAGACTAAAAATAACATCCTTATTCTCTCTTTCCGCACAAATTAGACCACCCATAGTAGAGTAAAACAACTCCATACAGGAATAAGTATAAACATAAAAAAGAGAAAACATTCATAATTACTGTAGCTACTGTAGATTTTTACCGTATTTATAAGTACAGTACACGTACAGTACACGTGTTGTTTTCTGAATTTGTTCATTTTACGTATTTCTTGCTTTGCACAAGCATTTCAGCAACATATGAGGTGCTCCTGTGGTGAATATATGGATGTAAAACCATCCCTTCCCTTCACACTAATTCTCTCGTTCAAGGTGTTAATCACAAGTCATATCAAATTTTATGTGCTGCAGTTTGGCCTGTTCACGCAAAGGAGGACCCTTATCTGGTTATAGTCTAAAAAAATCACCTCTTGCCTAACTTTGGACACAAACTAAACCACCCAGACCACAGAAATAACTCAGTACTTGCATAAACACAATGATCATCAAAATGAAAAACATAATATTTATCTTTTTTTTTCTTTTTTTTTTTTTATGAAACCTACCATATTATGTACTGATTTTGTTTGTAATACACACATCTAGTCATTTAAAACCATTTCAGCATCATTGAAATTTGGGCAGGGGGTGAAAAAAAATCTTTGTCACCAGTATCATCTGCGTAAAGTTGCACAAATTCCACGCTCTGTTGCATGGCCCAGGATGGGTCCAGGTAGCTCAGAATTGCACTGCCAGGTGTATCTGATACTCCTTTTGAATTTGGCAAGAAAAAAAAATTATTTACAAAACTTGAAAAATTGGCCCTGTGGTTGGACTGTGGGTCCCGACAAATTCCAGAGGCACAACCACAGAAGGGTTAAGATTTTTCTTCTATTCTTTGCTCTTGATTTACCAAAGTGCAGGAAACTGCTTGTAAAGTTCTGTGAATTATTCCCAAAACGTGCGAGGGTCACATGTACTCGCCATGATGGTTGCTCTGTGACTGAGCATGTTTGATTATATATCACCACACACACTCTTATACATGTTTGACACTGAAATATCAGACTCATTTAATCTTCTTCAGACATGTTCGTCATACTTTCAGACGTGCCCACACACTCTTAGATTGTATGATCCCACATCATGTTTGACAGTGTATGGACAGGCAGACATCTGCCTATCTATCTATTGCCAGACGCCTTAATCCCGTAAAGGATGGCCACAACATCGCCTCCATGTCGCTCTGTCCCCCGCCATTTCACTGCCCTGCTCCCAGCTCACTCCCCCTCTCTCATATACCTCTCCACTCCATCCCTCCATCTCATCCTTGGCCTCTCCCCCTCCCCCCTCCTCCATTGCACTCACACTCTCCTCATCAGTCTCACTCTCCATCCTCTACACATGGCCAAACCACCTCATTGTGTTTCTCCTAATGCTTCCTATCACATCCACATCACAACACTCTCTTACTTCCTAATTTGTCAGTCTGTCTCTCCATATGACTCCTCAAATAACTCATTTTCACTGCTCTCACTCTTGACTTCTGTCCCTCCAAAAAGGTCCAAGCTTCACTTCCATAGCTACGTTAGAGTTGGTATCACAATACTGTCATGTAGTAGTTTCTTCACTTCCATGCTCACTTCCACGTTTCTTATCACTGCTTTCAAGGAACCAGCAACCTTTCTTCCTTGTTGTACCCTTTCAAGCACTTCACCCTCTAAACTTTCATCCTCACTCATCACACTACCCAAGTACTTAAACGGACTCACATTTTCCATTTCCTCATCCAGCCTCACTGTACATTCACTGACTTCATTTCTCTCGAAGACCATAACTTTTCTTTACATTCACCTTTAGATTCCGTTTCTTACACACTCTCCCAAACTCATCCACCAAGCCTTGGAGCTCCCATTCGTCTTCACTTAACAACATGGTATCATCTGCAAACAACAGTACAGGGAGTTTCCAAACAATGCCTCCTTTCATTAGGGCCGATCCAACATCCACTGCCCTACCTTGTATCTCATTTGTAACCCCAACCATATACAGATTGAACAACCATGGTGATATGACACATCCCTGTTTCAATTGAACCTTCAGACAGAAAAATTCACCAAGGTCACTATCCACATGCACCGCAGCCAGAACACCCTTGTACATACTGTTCACAGCATTCAACAACTTCCCATTTACTCCATATATTCTTAATACTTTCCACAATCCTTGTCTATCCACCCTGTCATATGCTGTCTCCAAATCCATGAAGGCCACATACAACTTCATTTCCTTCTCTAGAAACTTTTTCACTGAAGATCTAAGAATGAATATTTGATCTACACAACCTCTTCCCTTACTGTAACCTCCCTGTTCTTCTCCAGCTAATTTGTCTGTTATTTCCCTAACTCTGTCATTAAATATCCTACCCTATACTTTTCCTATTACAGTAAGAAGACAAATGCCCCTATGATTACCACGCACTTCTTTTTCCCCTTTTCCTTTGTTCAGGGTAATAATTATACCTGACTTCCGGTCCTCCAGGACTCTACCTTCCTCCCAGGCCAATCTTCACATCTTCCACATCCATTCTACTACTATCTCTCCCCTGTGCCTCAGCATTTCACCACACACGCCATCAGTTCCAGGGGCTGTCCCCATTTTGACTTATTTCATTGCTTCAACAACTTCCATCCTACTGATTTCTTCCTTTCTTCTCACATCCCTCCATCTCCCAGTCATTCTCCAGTCACTTATACTCGCATTACTTTCATTCTCTATGTTCAACATTTCCTTAAAGCAGAGGTTCTTAACCTGGGGGGCACGCCCCCCCATGAGTAAATTCCATGGGGGGCAAGAGCCCGGGAGAAAAAGTAGGATTTTCTCTAATTATATTTGTAATTCTCTTAACAAGAGCGTGACCAATATCAAGATGATTATGAAAGAAGTACAAAACATGTTTGAACAGCTTTATGAACTACAAGAAGTAGCAATACTTCTAGATTCATAGCAGAAAGCAGATCTCCATGACAAGTTCCAGCCTGAAGGCTTTCTGCTATCTCTAGCTTACCTGATGGACATCTTCGAAGCACTGAAAGCAATCAGCCTTAAACTACTAGGGGAAACATCAACATCATCATGCACCACGACACCATCCGTTCCTTCAAAGCCAAACACGACCTCTGGAAATGTCGAATTCAGGATGGATATACATCCAGTTTTAGTAACGTGGATTCTGTTTTCATTCACAGTTACCTTGAATCTGAGTTTTAAAAAAAGAATAATAGTCACTCGTCTGACTGACGTGAAAGCAGAATTAATCAGATACTTCCCAGATATAGATGAGAAGTGTGAAGCCTGGAAATTAATCAGGAACACATTTCAGTGTGAGGTAGCTGATGTTTCAGAAGTGCAAGAGTATTTTCTTGAGTTAAAGTTCAACTCCTCAGCTGAAGAGGACTTCAAAGAATTGGATCTTGAGACGCTCTGGGTTAAGCTCTTCAGATTCTGACAATGTTTGGATCCACGTATCTTTGTGAAGCTGCATTTTCCATGCTCGTTGCTGTCAAGACCAAGTATAGAAACTGGCTGAAAGTTGACGGGGACTCACGTTGTGCACCCTCTGGCATTCGACCACGGATTCAAGATCTGGTAGCTAAGAAGCAGTGTCAAGTATTTCATTAAATTAGTAAGATGGTAACCTCATTAAATATGCTGGGTATATTGTTTGCACAGAATTCGTGCTCAATAAAAAGACTAAAAACACCCATTTCTTTTCAGTTTTTCCTTAAAATGTGGGAGGGAATTTTATCAGTTTGGTTGAAGATGCCAGGGGGGCGTGGAGGGAAGGACCATCTATTAGGGGGGGCATGGTAGTAAAAAGGTTAAGAACCTCTGCCTTAAAGTGTTCTCTCCATCTGCTCACTTTTTCTCCCTTCTCCAATAGTAATCTACCATTTTTATCTTTCACCCCCCGACTAACTTCTCTGACACCCTGTCTAACTCTCTTTACCTCTTTCCAGAACATTTTCTTACATTCCCTCCACTTAACACCCAAATTCCTTCCAAATTCCTCATCCACTCTCTTCTTACTCTCTTACAGATTTTTTCACCTCTCTCTTCCTCTCTACATATAACTCTCTCTTCTGTCTCTTAACTTCTTCCATGCCCCTGTTTCTCATCCACTCACTATTTGCTTTCTTCTTTTTAGCCACAGCCTGTCTCACCTCTTCATTCCTCCCTGCTGTTCCCTGCACCCCCTTTCATCTTCTCTTCACCCCACACACCACCTCACATGCTGCACAGATTTCTTCTGTGAATATCTTGCTAACACCTTCCATGTCCCCCGTCTGCTCCAATCCATATTTACCCAATCACTCCTCCACTTCTCTCCTATATTCTGAATTTTTTCCATTCTCTTGTAATCTATCCACCCTCCTTGTATGAACTAATTCCTCCTGTCCTCCTTCCTCTTCTTCTATTTCTCCACTTCATTTGGATGTGTGGTATCAAAAGCATTCAACCTTTGTCAGGATGACTTCCACAAAAGTGTTCTACATTCTGCCAATCATGAATTGCAGTCTCATTAGTTCCAGAGAATAGTTTCAAGAATATTACTGCTGAAATAGTATCCTTAAGTTGAGCTGTCATGCTGTATATTTATTCAGTTGTTGTTGGCTTCCTCAGCAAAACCCTCACTTCTGTGCACTCTGTAGGGAAGTAAGCATGGTGCTACTGATACTCATGGGCAGTCAAGCTGGTAGTTTAGCATTTTAGTTTTTCCTGCTGTGAATCAGTGATAGTATCCCAAAGCATCAAGGGATATCTGCAGATCTTATCAGTTCGACTACAGTACTTTCAACTGCTCCAAGCCTCCACTGAATGCCAGCAGCAACAAACTCATTGCCATATCATGCCTCAGACTTCCCAATTACTCTCCTTATGTTGGAGCAGCCCTAGTGAGAGAGGGCAGTGTTTGGAAACTCCCTGTACTGTAGTTTGCAGATGATACTGTGTTGTTGAGCGAAGACAAAGGAGAGCTGCAAGGCTTGGTAGATGAGTTTGGGAGAGTGTGTAAGAAACGGAATCTAAAGGTGAATGTAGGGAAGAGTAAAGTGATGGTCTTCGAGAGAAGTGAAGCCAGTGAATGTACAGTGAGATTGGATGGGGAGGATATGGAGAATGTGAGTGCATTTAAGTACTTGGGTAGTGTGATGAGTAAGGATGGAACTCTGGAGGGTGAAGTGCTTGAAAGGGTGCAGCAGGGAAGGAAGGTTGCTGGTTCGTTGAAAGCAGTGATAAGAAACAAGGAGGTGAGCGTGGAACTGAAAAAGTTGTTACATGACAGTATTGTGATACCAACTTTAACATATGGAAGTGAAGCTTGGACCCTGTTGGAAGGACAGAAGTCAAGAGTGAGAGCAGTGGAAATGAGTTCTTTGAGAGGAGCATGTGAGGTCACGTGAAGAGACAGACTAACAAATGAGGAAGTGATGGAGCATTGTGGTGTGGTTGTGGACATGATAGGAAGTGTTAGGAGAAACACATTAAGGTGGTTTGGGCATGTGGAGAGGATGGAGAGTGAAAGACTGACAAGGAGAGTGTATGTGAGTGAGGTGGAGGGGGCGAGAGGGAGGGGGAGGCCGAGGATGAGATGGAGGGATGGAGTGGAGAGGTACATGAGAGAGGGGGGTGTGAGTTGGGAGCGGGGTAGTGAAATGGCAGGGGACAGAGTGACATGGAGGCAATTTATTTGTGGCCACCCCATGCGGGATTGAGGCGTCTGGCAATAGATAGATAGACAGATGTTGCATATTTACAAAAAGTGAGACCTTCTGTGGATAATGTCCAGATTATCTCTTAAATAGAGATAAAAATTAGTGCAAATTGTACTTATACTGTAATATGTTTATAAGCAAGTGAAGTGGGTAGTAATCTATTCATAAAATTTGCCTTCCGATTTAGGTTCAGAAGTGTTGTGAGGGGATTACGTGTATTAGCATTTTTTCATCATTTATTGAATTAATGTACAAATAATCTTGGGTTGCTTTATATAATGTCAATATGACATCATTTCAGTAAAGTAAAACATTGTACAGTTCATAGCTCATCAACAACTTACAGTATTTGTAGTTATGTAAGTTCAGCAGCAGATTTCAAACCACCACTGAGGAATGTTTGACTTGGGATGGTATCGTATGAAATACTGTAGTATGACCAGATGTATCAGTACATAGTACGACATCAGTTGATGTTTGCTACTGGTAGTGCCTCATTTTCATGCTGTTGAGAAATCCTTGTTTTGGGTTGGAGACTTTCATGTATTAGCCCATGTAGTGGCTGATGCACAGTGAAGAACTCTATCATGTGTCAAGCTGGATGATTTTATAATAAATAATGAAGGGGAATCCTATCCCGGTTAAATATATACAGTACAGTACTGTACTTAGTCGGAGTGATATAAGTACGATTACAGTATTTCTTCTGTACTGAGAGGTTAGTCACATTTGTACATTTGTTTTAATGTCTTTTGGGTTCCTGATGATTTCCCCATATTTTTGGCTGATTTACACCTTATACAATATTTTTTTGTCGTGGCGATTACAGATTAAGTTAGTTTTAAGCACAGTATCGGGTAACAGTCACTGTTAATGTTGTGTACTTACTGTACACATTCCATCCACCTCACTTCAAGGCAAGTTTCACCTCAGACCTCTCCTTGCCTTTCATTTTTAACATTACAGTTAGACTACATCCGGCATTCTGATTACTGCCACACAACTTAGCAAACTGTATCAGCTGTATGAGCGTTCTTTACTCTTTACTCCACTTTTTTGTCATTGTCACTTACATACCAGATTGCCAGACATTTTTAGAATCATTGCACAAGTTTGAATTATTCCCAGCACAAACAGGCAGTGTAATCAATGTATACCCTGCATCATTTACTGGTATTCATTTCTTAGTCTCACTTCACACCCACATCAGCAGACTGAGCCATCCCCATAATACATAATATACATTCAGGCAAGTTTCCACTGGAGCCCTGATTACTAACCACTCCATATACTTCAAGCAAGTCAACTATATTATAATGTCTGCTAATGTTGTAGACCACTGCCAAAGGGTTTTAGCCAGATATACAGTACAGTATGAAATTGCCCACTTAATTGTGTAAAAAAAAATGGACAAATTGTTTCTTAAGAATCATTATTATATGACCAGTGTGACTAGAATGTGCAAACATTTTCCTTAAGTCCCTGTTGTGACTCTCCTGCAAAAACTTCCCCCCACCTTGTGCTTGTATGATCATATAGTAGCATAAGGAGCTAGTGTAACAAGTATGGTTTAGTACAAAAGGATAATGTGGCATCCAGCTGTATGACCTGGTGAGTAGATAACTGACTTTTTGTGCCTCGTTGATTTTATATTATTCTTCATAAGTTTCATTCAATTTTGACCATTCTAGAGCTCAAAAAATATTGTCATTCAAAACTGTAATGAACGGACCATATTTAGGATGATTATGTCACATTTTGACTCAAGATGATAGTCTGTTTTATGTTGGTGTGGTTATGGACACCAAGCGATCAGTTGATGGACACTTGTTGATCTTATTTTATCGTACAGTACCCTTCACTCACTTTTATTCATTTTGTAGCTCAAAAAATATTAATTGTCATTCAGAATTGTCATGCACAAACCATATTGAGAGCAACAGTGTTTCTCATGTGTGATTTGGATGTTGGTAGAAAATTTTTTGCCTCATTGCCACACAAATTGTGTTGAATGTCGTGTAAAAGGAAGCAGGGTGTAAACTGCTGTTACCATACAAATCATGCGTTGTGTTTAAGCAGTCTGCACAAATTGCATTTCTATCTATCTATCTACTGCCAGACACCACAATCCTGTAAGGGGTGGCCATTTGACTTTGAGTTATTTGTTTTACAGGGAGGGGCACTAACCCTCCACCAACCCACTTGCTGACACGTAGGAAGCACGTATGGTTTGGTTATATGGTTACCACCCAGCGTTGTAAATGGTTTCTTAGCTTACAGGAAACCATTTGGCTTGTCACTCAATGTAAAGCCACCTGTAAAGGAAAGAAACGTAATAAGAAGTGACAGGAAAGATGGGAGAAATAGGAAGAGAGGAGGGCAGGCACAGAAAAAGAATGATAAAGGCTAAGGATGAAGTAGGCAGCACTACATCAAGTGAGTGGATGATGGTTGCCACCACCTACCACTAAATTGCATTTCCTCTTCAGTTAAATTATGCCGAAGGGGTTGTTTTGAGAGGATGCCAGTTATTCTTGTAGTTCTCCATTCATGGGGATGTCAGTTCTGCATCCCCTGCAAATATGAAAGGACCATTGTAGGGAAAAAATTACTGTTAATCTATATATCATTGCTTTTAAAAATTCCATTGTATACCTGTATAACATTAAATTTGCTGTAGAACTGAAACCACTGGGTTACCATAACAGAATCTTCCCAGAATTAGCTTTCCTAACTAGAACTGGATCAGAAGGCCATTGTTGTTGTTGTGGTCCCAGGTTCTTTTGAACATGAACTCAGTGGACTGGAGGCTGAAGTTATCCTCCTCCTGCAGTCCTCCATCTGTCATTTGGGGATAAAGAAGCTATAAGTAGGCATTGTAACCATCTGGTTACAGTATATCAGTGCCAGCATGTGAAGACAGTTCCCCCCCCCTCTAGAAAATCATTATGCCCTCCATTCTCCCCAGTGCTAGAATATGATGAAATACTGCTGGCATCTGCCAACCAAATTGTACTACCAGAACATTTTATAAGTATTAGCTTCTAAAATTGGAGTATACCAGATTTTACAAAATTACAAACTTAACCGTAAGAACCAGACCAGGCCAGATTTTCACTGCAAGATCACTGCTCTAGTTGGCTGGATATGTGATACAGAATACATGTATAACTGCCTGACTTTCTATATTGCTAGCATTCAGTAAAATATTTTGTACCAGCATCTGGCAGTATACTTTTATGTTACCCAATTATTGTTATTATTATTTTTTTCTCCAGTAAGGATGGCACTCTCAGCACAAGTATAAGGCATGTGCTTTGGGTGTGAGAGTGAGAATGATGATGCCACAAGAAGAGGAGGACCTTGAAGACGAGTTGAAGAGCCTGGACATTCGTGAGGATCATGGGGAGGAGGATAGTGATGTCACACCTACCAACACACCACCAGCCACACCCCCAAAGCTTTACATTAAGAAGTATCCACCAAACAAGATTGGTTTTCAGGATTTCAGAGATGCAAGGTAAACCTAATACCCATACTGTAGTTATATACAGTACCATATACTGTATGTGAATTCAGTATATCCATCCATCCATCCGCCCCTCTCCCGGTGACGACTCACGGAGCTGCTTGGAACCACTATCTGACTCACTCCTTCTTCATTTCTGTAACATTCGCGGCCTTTCCTCTAACTTTTGCTCTGTTGAGCACCACCTCTTCTCCTCTAAACCTCACCTTCTCTTTCTCTCTGAGACTCAGCTGTCTGAGTCAACTGACAGCAAACCCTTTTCTGTATCCTCCTACTTTCTCTATTCTCATTTCAAAGCCAAAGGTGGCTGTTGCGTACTTGTATGCAACGATCTATCTTGCTCTCGTGTTCCTGAACATGATTCTTCTGAATTCTCTACTGTCTGGCTTCGGCTCTCCTGTCATTCTGTGACTAAATATATCTGTTCTGTTTACTTATCTCCTAATTCTACTGACTATCAAAAAATTTTTGACTATCTTACTTCTACGATGGAACACATTCTATCCATTTCTCCTTTCTCTGAAATCTCCATTCTAGGAGATTTCAATGTTCACCACCACCTTTGGCTCTCCTCCTCTTTCACTGATCCACCTGGTGAACAAGCCTACATCTTTTCTATCCTTAATGACCTAGAGCAGCTTGTACAGTACCCTACCCGCATCCCTGACCACCTTGGAGAGAGTTCCAACATACTTGACCTTTTCCTAACAACTAATCCTTCTGCTTACACTGTTAATCTTTTCTCTCCGTTAGGCTCCTCCGATCACAACCTTATTACCTTAACCTGTCCTATCGCTCCGGTACATCCTGTGGACCCTCCAAAGAAACGCCGCCTGTGGCACTTTGGAGCTGCAGATTGGGAGGCCCTCAGGCAGTACTTCTTTGATTTTCCTTGGAATGATTATTGCTTCCATGGCCGGGAGCCATCTGAGTGTGCCTTGCGCATTACGGAGGTTATTCTCTCGGGCATGGAAGCATACATTCCTTTCTCATATCCTCTGACTAATGCAAGAAAGCCTTGGGTTAATCACGCTTGTTCTAATGCTGTCTGCAACAAGGAGAGGGCCTATAAGAGGTACCGGAGCCAACCCACCCCTGAATCACATCTTTTTTATATTTCTGCCCGGAATCGTGCTAAGTCTGTTCTTCGCTCTGCTAAAGATAATTTCATCTGTGCTAAATGTTCCCAACTCTCCAATTCGAATTCTTCTCGCTCCTTTTGGCACATTGCCAAAAACCTTTCTAACAACTTTACCTCATCATCCTTCCCTCCTCTTTTCTACTCTGATGGCTCTGTAGCTATTTCTTCTACTGATAAAGCAGATCTCTTCGCTCAGACTTTCTCCTCCAATTCTACCTTAGACAATTCCGGTGCTGTTCTTCCATCACTTCCTCCCTCGGACTTCCTCATGACTGGCATTAAAATTTCTTCAGCTGATGTATTTTCTGCCATCATTGGCCTCAATATTAACAAGGCATATGGGCTTGATGGAGTCCCTCCTGTTGTCCTCAAAAACTGTGCTTCTGTGCTTACACCCTTCCTAGGTAAAGTCTTTCGCCTTTGTCTCTCAACTTGTACCTTTCCGTCTTGCTGGAAGTTTGCTCTCATTCAGCCAGTTCCAAAGAAGAGTGACCATTCCCAACCCTCTAACTATCGTCCAATTGCTTTAACATCCTGTGTCTCAAAAGTTTTCGGATCAGTTCTTAACAGAAAAATTTTAAAGCATCTTCCTGTCACAACCTTCTTTCGGATCGTCAGTATGGGTTCCGTCAGGGGACGCTCCACTGGCGATCTTCTCTCCTACCTTTCAGACTCCTGGTCATCCTCCTTTCGGGACTTTGGCGAAAGCTTTGCCATTGCACTTGACATCTCAAAGGCTTTCGATCGAGTCTGGCATAAATCTTTGATTTCCAAACTGCCCTCCTACGGTTTCTATCCTTCTATCTGTGCCTTCATCTCTAGCTTCCTTTTTGGTCGTTCTATAGCTGCTGTTGTAGACGGCCATCGTTCTTCTCCTAGACCTATCAACAGTGGTGTTCCTCAGGGCTCTGTCCTATCACCAACTTTCTTCCTTTTATTCATCAATGACCTTCTGAGCTGTACATCTAACCCTATCCACTCATATGCTGATGATTCCACCCTTCACCTTTCCATTCAATTTCCGCAACGTCCATCTCAGCAGTTACTTCAGCAAACAAGGGATGAGGCTATGGCACACCTAATGTCTGACTTGGCTCGTATCTCTGATTGGGGTAAAAATAATCTTGTTATTTTTAATGCATCAAAAACTCAGTTCTTACACTTATCAACCCGACAAAATCTTCCTCAGGATTACCCACTAATGTTTAATAATGTCCAGCTCAGTCCTGCATCATCCTTGAACATGCTTTGGGGTTTCATTCTCTCGGGATTTGTCTTGGAAAGATTACATCTCTTGTGAAATCTGCTTCCAAGAGATTAGGTGTGCTAAGCTGACTCCAAACTTTCTTTACCCCTGCACAGTTGTTGACCTTGTACACGGGTTTTATTCGCCCGTGTATGGAGTACAACTCTCATGTGTGGGGAGGTTCCCCACATGCAGCTCTTCTCAATAGGGTGGAGTCAAAGGCTTTTCGTCTCATTAACTCTCCTCCTCTTACTGGCTCCCTTCAACCTTTGTCTCTTCGCCGCACTGTTGCTTCTTTATCTCTCTTCTATCGCTACTTCAATGGTCACTGTTCCTCTGAACTGTCTGCTTGCATCCCTCCACCTCTACGACGGGCACGTGGTACCCGTCTAGCAACAAACTCTCATCCTTTTTCTGTCCAGCTCTCTAATGCAAGAGTTAACCTTTACTCCCAGTCCTTCATTTATGCAACTGGTCAACTCTGGAACTGTCTTCCTCTGTCTGTATTCTCTACTTCCTACGATCTCCAGTCTTTCAAACGCAGTGTGTCCAGGCATCTCGAATTGAATGGATCTTGAATTTGGCTCTCTTTTGTATTGTTTTTACTTTTTCTTGGAAGGAACAGTATGCGGGCCCTGGCCTTTGGTTCCTTCTTCCTTGCATTTAAAAAAAATATATATATATTATCCAGTCCTATGTCACTCCATGAGGAATGTAGGAGCCCATGGCTAGGCAAGTTGGTCCTGACATTGAAGATGAGAGTGACCATCCTCACTCATCCCTGAGTAGCATCACGTGAGCAGTAAACCCCAATCACCCCTTGGATATAAACCTACACAGGCTCAATCTGATTGGAGCACCTTAATTATGCACTAAACCACCAGGTGCCATAATTTGGTTATATGGTTACCACCCAGTAGTGTACAGGAAACCATTTGACTTGTCACTCAGTGTAGAGTCACCCTTAGACAGAAAGAAGAGGAAAGAAAGACAGAAGAGAGATTGTCATGTCACCCATAGGCAGAAGAAAGAGGAAGGAATGAAGGAAAGGCAGACAGAAGAGGACGAAAAGAAGAGAAGAAAGGGGAGACACCCAAAGCAGCACTACAGCGAGTGAGTGGATGGTGTGTGTCCCCCCCCCTACAGTACTGTATATCCTCGATTTAATGCACTGCAGTAATTCAGACACTACCCTGTGTGGTAAGTTGAATGTTATGCAGAATCTGTAGGATCCCTGTTTAATCCCTAAAGTCCTATGTCCGACGATCGTCAGTTTCCGAACTTAGTACATGAAGTCCTATGGCCGACGATCGTAGAGTAGTTACAAAAAACTGGAGATCTGTAATCCTGCCTCTTTTATGATGTAAATAGTACCTAGCCAATGGAAACTAAGAGATGGTGGGAGGCATGATCCAGCCCCCTCCCCAGGTGTGAGGAGAGACCCCCCCCTCCACGCTGTCTCCCCGCCTCCCTCTGCCCCATTGGATCCTGCCGTCTGTGTCCCCTCCCACCTAAACCACCCCCCATACCCCCTTTAGATTTTACTGGCTCTGTGTGGCAGGCATATTCCCTCCCTTTCTCCCTCTCCTGAGTCCCCCGCACACTCCCTTCTCCTCCCTATTCTCCCTTATGACATCCCATTCTCGCTCATAGCGAGGAATGACTATTTTTGACGGTCGACAGTGCAGTAACCATTAGACATATGAGAATGAAATACAGTATATATTTTCTGGTGTGTAAAACCAAGAAGACCAAAATTTACTTTGGTGCAATTTCTCTCTCTCTCTCTCTCTCTCTCTCTCTCTCTCTCTCTCTCTCTCTGTATACATGAGGGGTAACAATTTTTATTTTTGACATTCTTTGATGGTTGATATTATGGTAACCATTAGACATATTAGAGTGAAATATACTTCTTCTGGTGTGTAAAATGAAGCACATGAAATCTATAAGAGCAAAATTTACCTCGGTGAATGTTAAAAAATTGGTTGGACCCTTCTTGTAGTTCTGGGGGTCAATGATTTGCAGTCTCTAGAGGTTAAGGCACTCCGATTCCTATTTTACTGACTTTTGTCACAAAATCACTTACAGAATAACATGAGATAATGGAATAGCCTCCTCTAAGCAACATTATCTCATAACGTGTATATTTAGGATTGACGTGCTACTACAAGTTCAGCGTCTGTGTATGTCAGCGGAGATTAATGCACACAATTCAGTTTTATTAAATTTACCCCTTTTAGTTGCTGTTGCATATCAGCCAGTCATAACAGACAAGATTTTGTGCACCAGATCAGAAGTTTGTTAATTTAGGGATGTACTGTTTATAGATAGATATATGGTGATAGATTTTATGAAATTTTCTAACATTCCTCAAGTGAAATGCTGTAAGGTAATGCCATTTGGCAGTGAGACCTGGGCAGTAAAGGAAGAGGATTTTTGTAGGTTCAAACTTACAGAAATGACGGTGGGCAAATGTGGAAATGTGCATGGAAAAGTTTGAGAGGAATGAGAGAGTGTTTTTGATTGGAGATATATGAATGGAAAAGCAGGGAGTTTGAAGGTGGATGGAGCAGTTGAGTGGGATGTGCTTGCAGAAGTGGATGAGAATGGCAGTGCTCCAGTGGACAGTTGTGCAGGGAGGGGGTTGGCGATAGCCAATACAGTAAACCCTTCATAAGCCGAACTATATGGGGCTCTACCCTGGTTCGAATTACCGAATTTTCCGTCTTACCGAATTTTCACCCCCCAAAATTGCTAAATTACCAAATTTTCAACCCCAAAATTTGCTAAGACAATACCTATTACTTGTCCTTTCAACACTAAATTAAATAAGCATATATAAATAAATAAGTTATGACAAAAAACAATTTAGTGCATTTAATATACCTTTAACTCCTTCAGTGCTGGGTGTATTTTCATTTTGTTCTTGCTGCCACCAGACAATTTTAGTCAGTGTAGGTTGGATCTGTGGAAGTGCACTGGGCTGGTACAGCCTTCGTTAGCCCCTTCGGTATGTGAGTCCAGTCCTGAGTGCCATAAAATCGGCTGGAGAAAGCGTAAATAAAGTAGAAACAGACATCACAGTACTGAAGTGGTTAATTGGTAGAAAATCATTCACAGAGGCAGTACAGACCGTCGGCAGTGTGTGTTGGAGATGGACTTTCACCCCCCCAAATTGCAAAAACATTACTTATTACTTGTCTTCTTAACACTAAAGTAAAGAAGCATATACAGTGTATAAATTAATAAAGAAAGACAAAAAAGAAAGAATTAAGTGCACATAATTTGCCTTTCGTTAGAGGCAGTAGATTCGCCGGCAGTTTGTTTTGTTTTAGAGACGGAGGTGGTTGAGTTCACACTTTAATGTAAATTCTAAACAGTACCTAGTATTTATTTCACTCTACATTAAGAACTAAACTTAAATGTAATCACTGTAATAGACTGCAGTGTAACGCCTTTCATTAGAGGCAGTAGATTTGTTGGCAGTTTGTTTTGTTTTGGAGACGGAGGTGGTGGAGGTGGTTGAGTTCACACTTTAACATAAATTCTAAACAGTACCCAGTATTTATTTCACTCTGTATTAAGAACTAAACTTAAATGTAATCACTGTAATAGACTGCGGTGTAACACCTTTCGTTAGAGGCAGTAGATTCGTTGGCCGTTTGTTTTGTTTTGGAGACGGAGGTGTTGGAGGTGGGTGAGTTCACACTTTAACGTAAATTCTAAACAGTACCCAGTATTTATTTCACTCTGTATTAAGAACTAAACTTAAATATAATCACTGTAATAGATTGCAATGTAACACTTTCAGTAATAATAGTACTGAACTTTAATCATGATCACTACACTAAGTCACACGCGCACATTTTTTTTTTTACTTCATTCCTTTACGACTAGAGGTGCCAGTATCACTTCTTTTAAGCTTTGAACCTTCCATGGCAAGGCAGAAGGCAAAAGGAGAGCACTACTCAGCATTAGATGACAGTAAGAATGGCGCAACCACCGTCTCCAAAAGCAAGCAGCAGACTGGCGCCATGTGTCCGCCATGCGCCATTTCTCCCCCTACTTTCGCATTTCGGCCTACTTTCATACGTTGTCTCGGCCTGAGTTCGGCTAACCGAAGATTCCGTCTTCTAAAAGTTCGACTTATGGAAGGTTTACTGTACCCTCTTTAGGCACAAAATGATCCACAGGTATACGTGGCGAGTGATGAGAAGGATGGGTGGTGAACTGAATGAACGGAAGGTAATGGTCGATTATGTGTGTGTGGATGAGAGAGTGAGAAGGTATGTAATGGATGCAAGAGCATACAGAGCTTGGGGGAGTGGACTTTCTGACCACCATAATGGTGGTGAAAATCAAGGTTCAAATGCATTGGATGAACAGAAGGTGAGAAGGACAGGAAAATGTGCCATAGTCCATAAAAGTGGGGTAGAAAGGTTGCAAGAGGATGGAAAAAAGCCAGAATATGTGAGAGAAGTGGAGGAGCGATTAGGTAAATAGGGTTTGCAGCAGACTGGGGAGGTGGAAGGTGTGTGCATGATATTCACAGAAGAAATCTGTGCAGCATGTGAGGTGGTGTGTGGGGCAAAGAGAAGACATAAGGGGGTGCTGGGGTGAAGAGAAGACGAAAGGGATGCAAGGAACAGCATGGTGGAATGAAGAAGTGAGACAAGCTGTGGTGCAAAAGAAGAGAGCATATATTGAGTGGATGGGAAGCAGAAGCATGGAGGAATTTGAGAGACTGAAGAGAGTTATATGCAGAGAGGTGAAAAGATTAGTAAGAAGAGAGTGGATGAGGAATTTGGAAGGAATTTGAGTGTAAACTGGAGGGAATATAAGAAAATGTTCTGGAAGGAGGTAAAGAGAGTTAGACTGGGTGGTAAAGAAGTTAGTAGGGTAGTGAAAGAAATGGTAGATTGAGAGTGAAGGGAGAAAAAGTGAACAGATGAAGAGAACACATTAAGGATCTGTTAAACAAAGAGAGTGCAAGAAATGCAAGTGTAAGTGGCTGGGGAATGGCTTGGGAGAAGGAGAGAGGTGAGAGAGGAGGAAATCAGTTGGATGGAGTTAGCGGAAGCAGTGAAGAAAGTCAAAATGGGGAATTCTACAGGAATTGATGGAGTGTGTGGTGAAATGATGAAGCATGGGGGAGACATAGTAGTAGAATGGATATGGAAGATGTGCAGATGGGTCTGGGAGGAAGGTAGGGTCCTGGAGGATTGGAGGTCAGGTATAATACTGTATTCCCCTGTACAAAGGAAAAGGGAAAAAGGAGTGTGTGGTAATCATAGGGACATTGATCTTCTTAGTGTAATAGGAAAAGTATATTGTAGGATACTTATTGGCAGAGTTAGGGAAATAACAGAGGAATTAGTTGGTGAAGAACTGTGAGGTTTTAGAAAGGGAAGAGGCTGCTAAATCAGATATTCACCCTTAGGTCTTTGGTGAAGAAGTTTCTACAGAAGGGAAAGAAGTTGCATGAGGCCTTCATGGATTTGGAGAAAACTTATGACAGAGTGGATAGACAAACAATGTGGAAAATGTTAAGAATATATGGAGTAAATGGGAGGCTGTTGAATGCTGGGAAGAGTATGTATGAAGGCGCTAAGGCTGCAGTGCATGTGGATGGTGAACTGAGTGATTTTTTCTGTTTGAATGTTGGATTGAAACAGGGATGTGTCATGTCGCCATGGTTGTTCAATCAGTATATGGATGGGGTTATAAAAGAGATACAAGGTAGGGCTTTGGATGTTGGAGTGGCCCTAATGAGAAAGGGCAGCATTTGGAAACTTCCTGTACTTTTGCTTTGCAAATGATACTGTACTGTTAAGTGCCGATGAAGGGGAGCTGCAAGGCTTGGTGAATGAGTTTAGGAGAGTGTGCAAGAAATGGAATCTAAAGGTGAATGTAGGGAAGAATAAAATTATTGTCTTTGTGAGAAATAATGTCACTGAATGTACAGTAAGATAGATGATGAGGAAATGGAAAATGTGAGTGCATTTAAGATCTTGGGTAGTATGATGAGTAAGGATGGAAGTTTGGAGGATGAAGTGGTTGGAAGTGTACAGCAGGGAAGGAAGGTTGTTGGTTCCTTGAAAGCAGTGGTAAGAATTAGGGAAGTGAGCATGAAAGTAAAAAAGTCGCTGCATGATACTATTGTGACACCAACACTAACGTATGGAAGCGAAGCTTGAACCTTGTTGGAAGGACACAAGTCGAGAATGAGAGCAGTGGAAATTGGTTATTTGAGAGGAGCATGTGGAGTTACATGGAGAGACAGACTTACAAGTGAAGGAGCTTTGTGGTGTGGATGTGGATGTGAGAGAAAGCGTTAAGTGCAATACATTGACATTGAGGTGATTTGACCATTTGGAGAGGATGGAGAGCATGAGACCAACGAGGAGAGTGTATTTGAGTGAGGTGGAGAGGGGGTAGGAAAGGGGAGGCTGGAGTGTATTTGAGTGAGGTGGAGGGGGGGGAGGAAAGGGGAGGCTGAGGATGAGATGGAGGGATGGAGCCGAGAGGTATATTAGAACTGAGTATGTAGACTGGGGGGAGGGCAGTGAAATGGCAGGAGACAGGGCAACATGGAGGCACTTTGTTTGTGGCCACCTCTTAGGGACTGGGGCATCTGGCCTTAGATAGACAATAATGCATTCTTGAGTGCAAGTCCTGGGGGGCTTATATTGCAGTTGAAGGATTGAGAAGGATGGGACTGGAATGTATTGGTGTTGTGATAAAGAGGGGTAGATTGAGATGGCCTGGGCATGTTTGGAGGATGGAGGATGACAGATGGGTGCAGAAAGTGAGAATTGTGAATGTCGAGGGTTGGTTTGCAAAAGGGAAATAAAAAAAAACCTGGGACAAGGTCATAGAGTTTGACCTCAGAAATAAGAGACTGAATAGGACAGCTACCAGAGATTGATCAGCATGGAGAGCTGTCATGAGGTGACTAAGGCCAAAGCATGCACATTAGAGCCTTTATAAATGATACAGTACAAATGATGCATACTCAGATATAATCTAAAGGTTGGATTTGATGAATATTATTTTAGGCAATGTATAAAAATATTGGATGCTGAATTCATGGCATGCTGATCTGTAAGTAATTACATCCATCCATCCATCATCCAATCCTATGTCGCCCCATGAGGAGCGTAGGAACCCAGGGCTAGGGAAGTTGGTCCTGACATTTAAGATGAGTGTGACCAGCCTCACTCATCCCTGAGTGGCATTACATGAGCAGTAAACAGATTGCATTTTTTATTACTTATAAACTTATCTGATTTACACCAGTTATAGTTGTTTGACTAAAACTGTAAGATGCATACCTTGTAGCACGATATGGAGTACTATAGTGGTGGGATACAATGTTGCTGGAGAGGGATGCCTTTACATGATGACATTGATATAAATGGGCAGCAGTTTTACAAATGTTCCTCAGTTCTTTCCCTGTCATGAAGGGAGGATGGTGGACTGCAGAAAACCACCATCAGCCTGTTGTTGACTGGGTTCACATTCAGATGAGACTGGGGCCACAGAAGTGAGATACGGTATTATCATACTGTGCAGTGCTTAATTCATTTCCATGAAAAGTCCTTGAACATGCTGTGTGTGTCAGCCTCATTCACCAGATGGTGGAAGCAACAACTCAGGGACTAGCAGTGCCCCACATCCTCTGGCACAGGCAGAACTGCAGCCTCAGCCCAAACACAGAATAGTGTAGTAACGAAGTTCCACTGTACTCTATCCACCATTAGGTTGCAGAGATGAAATTTTATGATTGTATATCTTTGTTGTTTGCAATCTTCCATGAGAGATTGGTACTCCACCTGGTTGTAATGAATTCAGTTTGTTTCACAGTATATGGTAGTCACATGTAGGTAGCACTGCATTGAGTGAGTAGCCTATATGGTGGTTTCCCCGACCTACTAGTGAAAGGTGTACCCCAAACTAAGTATGTACAGTAGTTCTTTTGCTTTGACTGTCACCCAGAATACAAAAAAAGATAGAAATGTAAGATGAAAATTTCTCCATTTATAGACATTGTTTGTTTATAATAATAGTTCTCATATTAGGAAAAGCCAAAGACATATTGAAGGCTACTTAACTTTGCATCAAAGTTGTGTGGTTTGCAGTCATTTATTGTGACCTAGTGGGAGGACATGTGCAGGGTCCCACCATTGCCATCACTTTCACAACCATCTGTCTATCTTTCAATTGCCAGACGCCTTAATCCCGTAAGGGTTGGCCACAAACAAATCGCCTCCATGTCACTCTGTCCCCGCCATTTCATTGCCCTGCTCCCAACTCGCACCCCCCTCTCTTATATACCTCTCCACTCCATCCCTCCATCCCATCCTTGGCCTCCCCCTCCCTCTCTCCCCCTCCACCTCACTCACATACACTCTCCTCGTCAGTCTCTCACTCTTCATCCTCTCCACATGGCCAAACCACTGCAGTGTGTTTCTCTTAATGCTTCCTATCACATCCACATCCACACCACAATGCTCCTTCACTTCCTTATTATGTAAAGATATTCTTGTTATTTTCAGTGCATCAAAAACTCAGTTCTTACACATATCAACCCGACAAAATCTTCCTCAGGATTACCCACTAATGTTTAATAATGAACAGTTATGTCCTGCATCATCCTTGAACATGCTTGGGGTTTCATTCTCTCAGGATTTGTCTTGGAAAGAACATATTACATCTCTTGTGAAATCTGCTTCCAAGAGATTAGGTGTGCTAAGCCGATTCCGTACATTCTTTACCCCTGCACAGTTGTTGACCTTGTACACGGGTTTTATTCGCCCGTGTATGGAGTACAACTCTCATGTGTGGGGAGGCTCCCCACATGCAGCTCTTCTCAATAGGGTGGAGTCAAAGGCTTTTCGTCTCATTAACTCTCCTCCTCTTACTGATTCCCTTCAACCATTGTCTCTTCACCGCACTGTTGCATCTTTATCTCTCTTCTATTGCTACTTCAATGGTCACTGTTCCTCTGAACTGTCTGCTTGCATCCCTCCACCTCTACGACGGGCACGTAGTACCCGTCTAGCAACAAACTCTCATCCCTTTTCTGTCCAACTCTCTAATGCAAGAGTTAACCGTTATTCCCAGTCTTTCATTTATGCAACTGGTCAACTCTGGAACTGTCTTCCTCTGTCTGTATTTCCTACTTCCTATGATCTCCAGTCTTTCAAACGCAGTGTGTCCAGGCATCTCGAATTGAACGGATCTTGAATTTGGCTCTCTTTTGTACTGTTTTTGCTTTTTCTTGGAAGGAACAGTATGCAGGCCCGTGGCCTTTGGTTCCTTCTTCCTTGCATTAAAAAAAAAAAAAAAAGTGTCTCTCCATATGACTCCACATGCTCCTCTCAAATAACTCATTTCCACTGCTCTCACTCTTGACTTCTGTCCCTCCAACAAGGTCCAAGCTTCACTTCCATACGATAGAGTTGGTATCACAATACTGTACTGTCATTTAGTACCTTTTTCACTTCACCTGAAATTACTTTCCCATTTATTCTACTTTGAATTGCACCAGAATCATCAGAAATCATCTTAGTAACATGAAATATTACCTAGCACTTGTTATTTTATATATAAACAGAAGTAAGCAATAATGGGTGCATGAGGGTGAGATTGAGGATCCATGGGGAGAGTTTGCACACACATCCTCAACTTTTGACATGTTATCATGAACTTAGAGGCTGTTAGATGCATAGGAACAGGTACAAAGTGTGTTTGTAGACAAGTTCTAGATTGTTCGGCATTTCTATATTAGCAGGCAGAGGTGCAGAATGTGAAAAGTGTGAATGTTGGGGATGAGGTTGTGAGAGGCTGGCCAAAACAGACCTGGGATGAGGTCATAGATTGTTACCTCAGGGATAAGGGACTGAATAGGGAGGCTGCCAGAGATCGAGCAGCATGGATGGCCACCATTAGGTGACCAAGGTTGATGCATGCAAGCATGTTGGAGCCTTTATAATCAAAATGGATGAACACCATGGGTTTATGACGTTTGATCTGTATGGTTAACACTAAATGAAAAATAAAATCAGCCTTAGAATTATCTCCATAATAAGAAAAAAAATTTGTGGATCTTGGCTGTAGGGATGTACATTACAAGTGTACAGTAGATACCCAGTGGTTGGAGTCAAGATAACAGTTGAAGACAGTACTAGACACAAGTCGCTTAGAGTTAGAGGAGGCTTAATGTAGGTGTTTAAGTGGATGAAAGGAATAAATAAGGGTAATATTAGCACAGTACTACAAGTGAGCACACATGACAAAACTCAAACGAGTGGTCTCACTCTGGATAAATTCTTTTAATAAGGAGATAGGTAAGAACTGGTTTGGCAGAAGCGTAGTTTATGTGAATGAGTGGAATAAGCTGCCTACTATTTCAGGTGCTGCCCTTTCCATTGAAAGTTTCAAGGCTAGTCTAGATAAGTATATTACAGGTAAGGATTTAATATTAAAATTATTCTAATTACTGATTCATTGTTTTTCCTTTTTTACAGGTTTCGCTGCAGTAGTCAATTGTCTCCTTTTGTCCTTTCGTCTACAAATTTTATATGTCAGTTTTTCTATACTGTGTGGTATTCCTTCTCACTTTTTCTTGCTGGTTTCGGCTGGAGGGTTTGTTGGGTGGGGAAGAACCTTCTTTTTTGTTATCTTTGTCTGAATCTCTGAATCTAGTAGTTTAGTTTCACTCTTACTGAAGATACCTAACATAGGTCAGGTGGCCTACTGCATTTGTCCTCTCTCCTCATGTTCTAATGTTCTTTACAAAATGATCAGATTCTTCAGTCATGCAGTGCCTCAAGAAGTGTAAAACAGTCATCTGCCTCTTAATAATCTAGACTAAAGTAGCCGCTTTTGACCTCCACACTTCACAAGAGTTAATACAGGACTGCCTAATTTAGTGTAATGGAGTTTATGTACTTAGTACCTTGCAGTATTTCTATGTACCATGTTGATGTTCTACATGATAAGGAGAATAAAACAGAATTCAAGAACTTATTTAACTGTTTCTTTGAGTAGGGTTCAGTAAAATGTTTTGAATTATTTACTAAATGCAATTTTTCTTCAGATCCTCAAGACCAGATGACTGTGACAGCAGAACTGAGTCTTCTATGTCTTGGGGGGATGACGAATTTGAGGGAGAAGCCACAAGACAAGTCAGTGTCCTATTTGATCAGTTGGAGAACTTTCTCTACAAGGAAGACACACCACCATTCTCTCCCATACCTCATTTAGGTCATGGTGATGCCTACACTCCCTTAAGCCTTAGCTCCAGATCGCCTTTGACACTAGAGAGAGATTTAGAAAAATCATCTGAAAATGAGGACCAGAACTTATCAAGATCTTCCAGTGTTGATTTCACTCCATTTAGCCAAAGTGATAAATTGTTTGACATTGAGGAACTGAATGAATCAGAGATATATGAGAGTGGAATACAGTTAGACGACAGTTCAGACAGTGTGGAAGCTGAGGAACCATCACAAGAACTGAAGGATGAGTGTTCAAATTGGATCCAACAGTTTCCACATTTTAGGTAAGCTATTGTAATGATAGTTATATTGAGGTAAATTTTTTACTGTGAAATATTTAATGAATTATTAATATGTGATAGGTGAGAGCACTCACCATCCACTTTCTTGATGTGGTGCTGCTCTCAGGTAACTGCCCATTGATCTGTTCCTTCCTTTTTTCTTTCCATGCACTTATGTATTTCTATCCTTCATTCTTTCCTCTTCCTTCTGTCTACGAGTGACTCTACACTGAGAAGCCAAAAGGTTTCCTGTACACCAGGAAACCATTTACTACACTAGGTGGTAACCATATAACCAAATTATGGCACCTGGTGGTTTAGTGGGTAATTAAGGTGCTCCAATCGGATTGAGCCTGTGCAGGTTTATATCCAAGGTGTGGTTGGGGTTTATTGCTCACATAATGCCACTCAGGGATGAGTGAGGCTGGTCACTTTCATTTTAAATGTCAGGACCTGGCTCCTGCGCATCTCATTGGGCACCACAGAATTAGATGATGATGATGAATATTATGATCATGGCTAGCAGTACTGTTTTGAACAATAATGCCAGTTTCAGTTGCAGATCTTTCCTACTTAGAGAGGCTGTGAATGTTATCTAGTCATGTTGTAGTACTTTAGCTACTAAATAATTCATATTTCCATCTTGGCATCATCCAATTAAAAGCTGTGTTATGTGAAGGATGGATTTTTCAGATCAGTTAAATTTTATATTTAGCACTAAAACCTGATTGTAAGTCACAAGTTGTGGCATAGCCAGCCACCTGTTTTTCTTTCACATGTAGTAACAGAGTCTTCTGAGGAAATTCAGGCCAAAAATTGTCCCTCTCTGGTTTGTAATAGAATGAAAGGAAAATCTTAGTTCTGACAAGTTAACAAGGGAAGAGCTTTGCTTTCATTTAAAAATATTTTTAAAATGGGAAATTGAAGGCTACCCTACAAGGATTTGTCTAAGAAATTTGTGTAATTTTGTAATATATATTCCAGAGTGAGAGGTCGCCACCTCAGCTTGAAGAGGTTGCAGTTACTAGAGAAATATTTTGGAGATGTAACGTAAGTACTTTACCCATTTTTTTATGCACCTCCTACTATGCAGAAAGGGTGCAGAGGGATGGTCTAGTGAAGGCTTTCTCTCTTTTTCTGTTTATGTATCCATTGAAATTGAAAAGCATTGTTCTGGATCTCTCCACCCCAGGTACACATGAGATACTTGGTTAAGATGATGATAATTTTGAGGATTTCAGGATGATGATAATTTTGAGGATTTCAGAGGGTGAGCACAGTAGCTTCTTCTCCCATTATTCTTGACTACAGTACTTTCCTCTTTATGGGACAGTTCTCTGATGCACATAGGGAGATCAAGGGCGGGCCTTTCTGTTGTGTAATGATGTAGTGCATTAGCCGTGTTGCCCTCAAACAAATATTTTATGTATTTGGTAATCTGGTGAATTAGATGCTCCAACTATAAGTGGCCCATAAGGATTTACTGCTGTAGGATGTTTTGGGTTTATTACTCATGTAATGCCACTTAGGAGAGATTAACTTGTCCTTCTTGCCTTAAATGTCTGAACTGAATAGTGTAGCTCCAGAGCCCTATACATCTAATGAGACAGCACTGGATTAGATGATTGATGTTTGTAGCTCTTACTGTTATTGAATTGATAGCAAGAAAATAATAAAAATACTTTTTATTCAGTACAGGATACTCTTTGCAGTAATGATTTCATATTTAGGCTATTGTTGGTTTTTCAAAGTTCAGACCACAAAGCACAGTGATAAATTAAAGAAAAATTGTATTGTACAGTATGGGACTGAATTCCACCAAATATTTGACATCGTTTGCCTTTTGCTTTACCGTACTTAATTAGCCAATATTCTTATAACGAAAACTGTGTGATGTCCTTTCGTTACCTCTGCCGACATTGAGAGAGCTCTCCCTGAATGCTAAGGGATCTTTGTATGCAGTGTGTGTTAAAAGCATAATGGTGTATGGTAGTGAGACCTGGACAGTAAAGGAAGAAGATACAGTAAAACCTCGATATAACGGACTTCAGTAGACCAGAATTCGCTTTTATCGGACTCAAGGAGCTACCGGACTAAACTCCTATATATCGGAAAAAGTCCGATATAGCCAGAAAGCAGTCCGGACTGCCTGACAACTTCAGCTATGTTCACCAGAATAAGACAAGCAAAAGACATGTTTTTCAGTGCACAGTACAGTATTATTATACCATTTGATTAATGTAGTGAAGGTATAACACAGTACAATACTGCAATGGTGGTGAAAACCACTGATGCAATCCGGACTAATGTCTGATATATCGGAAAAAGTCCGGATTAGCAGGGGTAAGTCCGGATGTCGCTTTTATCGGAAAATCGCATATTTCGGACTGGCCTGAGCCCCAATTAGTCCGTTATAGTGAGGTCTTACTGTATTTGCATTCTCAGACATAAGGAAATAGCAATGATTAGATGGATCTGTAGTGCGTCGTTGAATGCGAGGCCTGGGGGGCTAGGTTTATGATGGAAGATTTAAGAGAAATGGGACTGGAGTGTATAGATGTTGTGAAGAGGAGAGGTAGACTGAGATGGTTTAGGCATGTGTAGAGGATGGGGGATGACAGTTGAGAGTAGAGAGTGAGAAGTGTGAACATTAGGGGTAGGGTTGCGAGAGGCAGACCGAAAAAGGCTTGGGACAAGGCCATAGAGTGTGACCTCAGGGATAAGGGACTGAATAGGGAGGCTGCCAAAGATTGAGCAGCATGGAGAGCCACCATTACGTGACCAAGGCCAACACATGCAAGCATGTTGGAGCCTTTGTAAAGGAAATGATATGATTCTTTCTAATTTGATGCAGTAGGAAAGATAGTGTGAAGTAGACACAGTACTGCAGAAGGTAAACTTTTGTTCCTGACTATAGAGTTTCTCTAGATCAGATAATGAAAGTAGTGGAGAGAGTTCTAGAAGGTATGATTAGAGAAAGAGTGAATATCGATGAGATGCAGTTTGGGTTTATGCCAGGCAGGGGGACCACTGATGCCATATTCATTGTTCAACAGCTTCAGGAAAAATATATTATTAAGAAAAAGGAATTGTATTTTGTTTTTGTTGATTTGGAAAAGGCCTTTGACAGAGTCCCTAGAGAGGTGGTGAAGTGGGCAATGAGAAAGCTGGGGTTGGAAGTGTGGCTGGTTAGGGTGGTTATGGCCATGTATGTGGGTGCTCGCACCCAGGTAAGAGTGAATGGAGTTTTGAGCGATGAGTTTCCCGTGAATGTTGGTATGCATCAGGGGTCAGTTTTGAGTCCCTTGTTGTTTATCATGGTGCTTGAAGCCCTCTCACATGACTTCAGAGATGGACTCCCATGGGAGATGTTGTATGCTGATGATTTGGTGTTGATTGCAGAGAATGAAAAGGAGGCTGAGGAAAGATTTAAGAAGTGGAGAGATGGTATGGGATACAAGGGCTTACGGGTAAATGCAGATAAAACAAAAGTGATGATATCTAGGGTTGGTGGCGGTACAATCAGAGGAGAGGGAGAGTGGCCATGTGCAGTTTGCCACATGGGTGTGGGAAGTAATTCCATCTTGTGTAGTGTTTGTGATAAATGGGTGCACAAGGGATGTAGTGGTATTAGAGGTAGACTGCGAGATAATGCTGATTTCATGTGTGCGGTGTGTTGGGGAGAGCAGGTGGAGATTGTTAGGCGTGAGAGGGTTGAACTTGCAGGTGAGTCTCTTGAGTGTGTGGAGGAGTTTTGTTATTTGGGAGACATGTTATGTGCCGGAGGTGGGGCTGGAGTTAGCTCGGTTGCTAGAGTGAGAAATGGTTGGAAGAAGTTCAGGGAGCTGTTGCCTCTCCTGACATTGAGAGGACTATCCTTATGTGCTAAGGGGTCTTTGTATGCAGCATGTGTTAGGAGTGTGATGCTGTATGGTAGTGAAACCTGGGCAGTAAAGGAAGAGGATATTCGCAGGTTTAAACGTACAGAAATGACAATGATTAGGTGGATGTGCAGTGCGTCCCTTCGTGCAAGGCCTGGGGGGGCTGGGTTTACGATGGAAGAGTTGAGGGGTAGGATGGGACTGGAGTGTATTGGTGTTGTGATGAGGAGAGGTAGGCTGAGGTGGTTTGGACATGTGGAGAGGATGGGGGATGATAATTGGGTACAGAGGGTGAGAAGTGTTAATATTGGGGGAGGGGTTGGGAGGGGTAGACCGAGAAAGACATGGGACGAGGTCATTAATTGTGACTTAAGGGTTAAGGGACTGAACAGGGAGGCTGCCAGAGATCGAGCAGTGTGGAGAGCCGCCATTAGGTGACCAAGGCCGACACATGCAAGCATTTGGAGCCTTCAAAAACGAAAATTAAAACAAGTCCTTTTTAGTAAAATGCAAGAACTCCTGTTTTGGGAGGGTAACCACCTTTCTGAGTGATGTCATTTATATAATACAGTAGTTCTTCTTTGCCACATGTTTGACACTGGTTCCTTCTGTGTCACATGTTTGACACTGGTTCCTTCTGTGTCACATGTTTGACACTGGTTCCTTCTGTGTCAGTGTTTGACACTACTGTAGTTCCTTCCCCAGACAGTGTAACAGTGCACAAATATTTCCATCCATCCTCTTCTGTTTTTCTTTCCTTCATGCTTTCCTCATCCATCTGTTAATGGGTGACTCTTCATTGAGTGACAAGCCAAATGGCTTCCTGTACACCAGGAAACCATTTACTACACTGGGTGATAACCATACAACCAAATAGTGGCGTCTGGTGGTTTAGTGGGGAATTAAGGTGCTGCAATTGGATTGAGCCTGTGCAGGTTTATATCCAAGGTGTGGTTGGGGTTTATTGCTCAAGTATTGCCACTCAGGGATGAGTGAGGCTGGTCACTCTCATCTTAAATGACAGGACCAACTTGCCTAGCCCCGGGATTCTACGTTCCTCATGGGACAACACCGGATTAGATGATGGATGGACCAGGTATTGTAGTTTTACATTTTCACTTTTGTGGACTGACTTTATTTCACGCATGCTACCACTAGACAGTTTTTTTCAGCTGAGGTAAGTTTTAGTGGTCAGAGAATTGAAAACGACCAGACTTAACGCATAGAATGCTTGAATTTCTATTTATCATTCTATCTATAGCCGGAGGCCTAATCCCATAAGGGGTGGCCACAAACAAATCATCTCCGTGTTGCCCTGTTCCTCTCCATTTCGCTGCCCTCCCCCAGCTCACACCCCCCTCTCTCATATACCGTATCACTCCATCCCTTCATTTCATCCATGGTCCCCCCCCTCCTCACTCACATACATGCTTCTCACTAATCTCTCACTCTCCATCCTCTCCACATGGCCAAACCACTTCATCATATTTCTCCCAGTGCTTTCTATCACACCCACATCCACACCACAATGCTCCTTCATTTCCTCATTTGTCAGTCTGTCTCTCCATTTAACTCCACATGCTCCTTTCATCTAACTCATTTCCACCACTCTCACTCTTGACTTGTGTCCTTCCAACATGGTCCAAGCTTTTCTTCCATATGTTAAGAGTTGGTATCATAATACTATCATACAGTGATGTTTTTACTTCCATGCTCGCTTCCCTATTTCTTATCACTGCTTTCAAAGAATCAGCAACCTTTCCTCCTTGTCGTACCCTTTCAAATACTTCATCCTCTAAACTTTCATCCATACTTATCATACAACCCAAGTACTTAAAAGCACTCACATTTTACATTTTCACATCATCCAGCCTCACTGTGTATTCTGTGACATCATTTCTCCTGAAGACCACAACTTTACTCCTCCCTACATTCACCTTTAGACTCCTTTTCTTACACACTCTCCCGAACTCATTCACCAGGCCTTGCAATTCCCCTTCATCTTCACATAACAATACACGATCATCTGCAAACAACAGAACAGGAAGTTTCCAAATACTCCCCTCACTCATTAGGACTACGCCAACATCCACTGCCATACCTTGTATCTCATTTATAACATCACCCATATACAGGTTGAACAACTATGGAGACTTGACACATCCCTGTTCAATCCAACATTCAGATAGAATTCACTTAGTTCACCATCCACATGCACTGCAGTCTTAGCGCCCTCAAACATACTCTTCCCAGCATTCAGTAGCTTCCCATTTACTCCATATCTTCTAAATATTTTCACATTCCTTGTCTTTCCACTCTTTCATATGCTTTCTCCAAATCCATGAAGGCCACCTACAACTTCTTTCCCTTCTCTAGAAAATTTTCCACAAAAGACCTAAGGATGAATATCTGATATACACAACCTCTTCTGTTCCTACAACTTCCCAGTTCTTTACCAGCTGATTCCTCAGTTATTTCCCTCTGTCAGTATATATCCTACCATATACTTTCCTGTTACACTATGAAGACAGATGCTGCTATGATTACCACACACTTCTTTTTCCCCTTTTCCTTTGTCTATCTATCTATCTATTGCCAGACACCTCAATCCGGCACGGGGTGGCCACAAACAAATCGCCTCCATGTCGCTCTGTCCCCCGCCATTTCACTACCCCGCTCCCAACTCACACCCCCCCTCTCTCATATACCTCTCCATTCCATCCCTCCATCTCATCCTCGGCCTCCCCCTCCCTCTCGCCCCCTCCACCTCACTCACATACACTCTCCTCGTCAGTCTTTCACTCTCCATCCTCTCCACATGCCCAAACCACCTTAACGTGTTTCTCCTAACGCTTCCTATCACGTCCACAACCACACCACAACGCTCCTTCACTTCCTCATTTGTTAGTCTGTCTTTCCATGTGACTCCACATGCTCCTCTCAAATAACTCATTTCCACTGCTCTTACTCTTGACTTCTGTCCTTCCAACAGGGTCCAAGCTTCACTTCCATATGTTAGAGTTGGTATCACAATACAATACTGTCATGTAACAACTTTTTCACTTCCATGCTCACCTCCCTGTTTCTTATCACTGCTTTCAACGAAACCAGCAACCTTCCTTCCCTGCTGCACCCTTTCGAGCACTTCACCCTCCAGACTTCCCTCCTTACTCATCACACTACCCAAGTACTTAAATGCACTCACATTCTCCATATCCTTCCCATCCAATCTCACTGTACATTCACTGACTTCACTTCTCTCGAAGACCATTACTTTCCTCTTCCCTACATTCACCTTTAGATTCCATTTCTTACACACTCTTCCAAACTCATCTACCAATCCTTGCCGCTCCCCTTCGTCTTCGCTCAACAACACTGTATCATCTGCAAACAACAGTACAGGAAGTTTCCAAACACTGCCCTCTCTCACTAGGGCCGCTTCAACATCCCCTTCCCGACCTTGTATCTCTTTTATAACCCCATCCATGTACAGATTGAACAACCATGGAGACATGACACATCCTTGTTTCAATCCAACCTTCAAATGGAAAGATTCACTCAGTTTGCCATCCACACGCACTGCAGCCTTAGCATCCTCATACATACTCTTCACTGCCTTCAACAACTTCCCATCCACTCCATATATTCTTAATACCTTCCACAATCCTTGTCTATCCACCCTGTCATATGCTTTCTCCAAATCCATGAAGGCTGCATACAACTTCCTGCCTTTCTCTAGAAGCTTTTCCACTAAGGATGTAAGAATGAATATCTGGTCTACACAACCTCTTCCCTTCCTAAAACTACTCCTTGTTCTTCTCCAACTAATTCCTCTGTTATTTCCCTAACTCTGTCAATAAGTATCCTACCATATACTTTTCCTATTACACTGAGAAGGCAAATGCCCCTATGATTACCACACACTGCTTTTCCTTTGTACAGGGGAATAATTATTCTGTACCTGAATTCCAATCCTCCGGGGGGCAGGGTGGCTCAGTGGTAGAGTGTAAGACTCAGGACTGGGGGGTCGTGAGTTTGAGCCACACCCATTCCGGGAGGGGTAGCGCCCTCCTGTCATCTAGCAGGGCTATATGATCTAATAAGGTCTGCCTCGGTGGAACATTTCCCCTTCCCTTTCCAATCCTCCAGAACTCTACCTTCCTCCAGGCCGGTCTGCACGACTACCATATCCATTCTACTGCAATTTCTTGCTTGAGAATTTCATTCATCAAAATAAAATAGATAGATAGATAGAAAATAAAATAGTCTGGATTTACCCCAAACAATATACCCAGGTGTGTTCATGGCAACAAAAGGGTTAACCCCTTTGGTACTGTGATGTCTTATATACTGTATCCTCATTACTGGCAGAGAATTTTATTCAACTTAGGGTTAATGTGATTATTTTTACCTCCATCACTACATGAGATTGTCCCCACTTGAATATTGTTGTGTGGCAGTAGTAAGTAAGAATTAAGTTAAAACACATCATCATACTGAAGGGTTTCACCTCATTTTGATTATGTCATTTTCATTTTAATCAGGGGGCCACCAGATGACTTTAAACATCTGAAGGTAGATACGGCATCTGATAGTGAAGGGGGTAATGAAGGCAGTCACAAACCACTCTGATTTAGATAGTTTCTTGTAGGCTTTATAATTGTCTGGTGATGAAAAGAAAGAAAACATCATTATAATGAATGGATTGTTGGAATCTTCTTTAAAAAAAGCAGAACTACCTTACTAAGCACCCGTTTGATTAAAACGTTGTCAGGATGATAAACACAAAGTACAGTAATCTCAGTTTTCGGACGCCCAATACTCGGACCCCCCCCACTACTCGGATTTCGTGGGCTGCCCACCCCGCAAAATGCCCCAAAATTTGAAAAAATTCGAAAAAAAATCCGTTTTTTTGGACCGCGTCAGGTTGAATTTCCCGCACGCGCCGATCGGCTGTGTTTACGCGCGTGGCGCCTGTCTGTTGGTCCCATGTCCCGCTCTGTTGCTGCCTCGTGAACAGCTCCGACAGTGGCGGCCGAAGTGATTGCTTTTGTGGTGATACCCTACCTCCTGCAGGGCTTGATGCTGCTCTTTACCTTCTTCATCATGTGTGATGATGGCCCTGCCTCCTGAGAAGAGGAAGAAAGTGGTTCTGACTCTGGAGAAGAAGAGGGAAGGGTATTGGAAAAGGTGAAGGCCGGGTGGCCGACATCACAGATTCGTCGTGAATTCATTCTCCCTTGTTTGATATCAAGAAGTCCCGAGACAAACTACAGCAGTACACGGCTGATTTCGCTTCGAAGACTAAACAAAACGTGGAGAGGAAGGTGATGTTTAGTCCTAAGTATGCAGACATCGACCGATCCATGCTGATTTGGTATCGACAACAACGTGCTGCTGGTGTGCTGGTACATGGAACGGAGCTGAAAGCTGCTGCTGAGAAGTTCACAAGGCTCCAGGACTCGTCACTAGACCACACGAGAATTTACTGTTATGTACAGTGCAGTGAAGTGATGTGATCCCAGTTATGCAAAAAAAACGTTGTGGAAAGTGTTGGTGAGAAGTGCTTGTGATTGTAAATTGTGAAGGTGTGTGTGGTGCAATTTCTTCGTGTCAAAGTCTGAGATGATAGAGCGAGTTATACATCAGGACGGCGGCTTCTTTTTCGTAAGTACCCTAACTTCATCAAAATTCCTTGTTTTGTTCTTTCCATATCATTAATCTCATGCATAAACTGTGTGCAAGATGATTTCCATATTGATTTTCATGTCTAACCTATTTTCAGCATGCTGTAAATGTGTTAAAAAATTTCCCTAAATGTTAATCATAATTTCCTGCTTTCAGTTTAATTTTTTCATGCATGGTTTTAATTGCACCAGCTATGAAAAAGGTGAATGCCAGTGAATTTCATGTCCGGTCATAACCTAACCTAACCTAACCTAACATTGTGTTAATCATAATTTCCTGCTTTTAATTTAATTCTTTCATGCATGGTTTTAAGTGCACCAGCTATGAAAAAGGTGAATGCCAGTGAATTTCATGTCCGGTCATAACCTAACCTAACCTAACCTAACATTGTGTTAATCATAATTTCCTGCTTTTAATTTAATTTTTTTCATGCATGGTTTTAAGTGCACCAGCTATGAAAAAGGTGAATGCCAGTGAATTTCATGTCCAGTCATAACCTAACCTAACCTAACCTAACATTGTGTTAATCATAATTTCCTGCTTTTAATTTAATTTTTTTCATGCATGGTTTTAAGTGCACCAGCTATGAAAAAGGTGAATGCCAGTGAATTTCATGTCCGGTCATAACCTAACCTAACCTAACCTAACCTAACCTAACATTGTGTTAATCATAATTTCCTGCTTTTAATTTAATTCTTTCATGCATGGTGTTAAGTGCACCAGCTATGAAAAAGGTGAATTCCTTTTATTATTGTGCAAGATGATTACCATAAAGATTTTCATGTCTAACCTGTTTTCAGCATGCTGTAAATGTGTTAAAAATTTCCCTAAATGTTAATCATAATTTCCTGCTTTCAATTTAATTTTTTCATGCATGGTTTTTAAGTGCACCAGCAATGAAAAAGGTGAATGCCAGTGAATTTCATGTCCGGTCATAACCTAACCTAACCTAACCTAACCTAACATTGTATTAATCATAATTTCTGCTTTTAATTTAATTTTTTTCATGCATGGTTTTAAGTGCACCAGCTGTGAAAAAGGTGAATGCCAGTGAATTTCATGTCCGGTCATAACCTAACTTAACCTAACATTGTGTTAATCATAATTTCCTGCTTTTAATTTAATTCTTTCATGCATGGTTTTAAGTGCACCAGCTATGAAAAAGGTGAATGCCTTTGATTATTGTGCAAGATGATTATCATAAAGATCTTCATGTCTAACCTGTTTTCAGCATGCTGTAAATGTGTTAAAAATTTCCATAAATGTTAATCATAATTTCCTGCTTTCAATTTAATTTTTTCATGCATGGTTTTTAAGTGCACCAGCTATGAAAAAGGTGAATGCCAGTGAATTTCATGTGTGGTCATAACCTAACCTAACCTAACCTAACCATTTTTCTGGTAACAGTTTGCATCATTTACTGTATTTGATGCTTTGTATCCAATAATTTAGTGCATAAAATGTGAGAAAAGATGATTTCCATGTCCGATACTTACTTATACTATGCTGGCAAGTTCTGGCCACCTATGCCTCACTCACCTCTAAATCATCATTTTTTGGTTAAAATTCAATTAATTCATGCTTTTTGTGCATTATTTATGTGAAAAGGGACCTAAATAAGTGCTATACATGTCCGGTAGGGAGGTAGGAAGGTAGTTTTCTGATTTAGGTTAGGTTAGGTTAGGGTCATGAATGACCAGTGCTGAAGCTTCAGGGCCCAATATTCGGACGAGACCACTATTCGAACATGCCTTTGGCTCTATTTTGTTGAATAATGGAGGGATTACTGTAATACAGTTATTACCTCAGTATGTAAACAGGCCATTATTTTTCAGGTGTGAAGAAAATGCAGAGGAAGCTGAGGAAGTCATTGCTCAAGATGGTGACTTTTACCATTTGCTACCCTTAGTTACATTATCAAGTGCCAATTCTGAGAAGAGTTCCCGTAGTGATGTTTCCAAGAAAGAACCTTCGAGTAGTAGAGTTTGTAGTGGATCCAATGACCCAGAAGTGTTGAAAGAACAGGTTTTGATAATGCTCTTTGATAGACTGTGGTCATCAGTAACAGAAGTGATTGAGCCAGTGCTTCACCAGTATGCTAGGTATGTGATTGAACAGTCAGTGCAATACTCTTCATTATCCAGAGAACCGAGCACACGAGGCTCTCGGGTGGGTAACCAAGCACCAGGCAGGAGAGCTAGTGAAGAGTTAGTGAGGACAAATACAAAATACCAGCATCCCTCAAGTGCAGTACAGAGACCAATTAGAGATGAAAGAGGTAGACCTATTAGTGGTATCAGAAGGCCATCTAGTGCAGTCAATAGGTTACAGAGTGTAAGTTCCATGCCTGATATTCATCGAGAAGAATTACAGGAATTGTTACATGTTTCCTCAAAGCCCCTCCAACACCATGAGGATGCAGCGAGAAATAGGACTTCATCAGCATCACAGATGAGGGGAATGTCAGCTCAGTCACAGTTTTCTCAGATATCTCTTCCTTCCCTTCCCACACCAAGAACACCTAGCCATAGACCATTATCTTCTGCTGTAACTAATCACTTGCTGACACCAAGGAGGGTGGACTCTTCAGTTAACAGTGGAGAACAGAGACCTACTTCTACATCTTCATACAATGCTCGTGCCAGGTCAGTATACTTTTGCCTTGGACACATCAAAATGATTTTTTTTTTTTTTCCAGTGGTCAGTTTGTAAACTACCACCACCAGTTACAGTGACCACCATTATATCTCCCTTCTAATATTGTTGTTATTGAGAGCTAAACAAAATATTACAGGGTTGTGCCAAGTAAAGCTGTACAGCACAGTAGTTTTACAGTATATCATATTGGTATTTTATTTCAGATTTCAAGAAAGACTGCATCATGTAAGTCGACAGGGAACACAGGGAACCATTAAGGAATTTAAAGGAGACAGTTTGGAGCTGGATAACGAAGAAGAACATGAAGTAGCTAGTTCCACGTGGTCGAGACATATACCCTTCCTCCCACCCATTGTTGATGGATCAGATGTCACAGCTAAAGTAAGACCAACGATGTATCTGTATATGATCAGGATAAAATATACAAAACTTAAAACTTATTACCTGTGACCTTCCCATTCCTCAACTTCTTCACATTATTTTTTTTAATTCTTCAGCCAGTATCACATCTTCAGACATCACACTCCTCTGTGTGGTACCAAAACCAGTCACATTTACTCCCATTCTGCTTTTGCCATTCCTAGTCATCAGTCATTCATAATACTTTTTCTCTTTGCTCATTATTATGTTTCCATATGTTAGTGCAGTATTTACCCACTCTCATCCTTCACATTGCCACTTTTTTTTTTTTTCACATTCTTAAATTTCTTGCACCTCTTTCCCTAATGGTTTCCTATTTTCAAAGTAGCCAGTTTACATTCCTTTTTCTTCCTAAATTATCATATTTCTTTTCCATCTCTACAAGCCTTTTAAAGCATTTATACAGTCAGTGTAAAGTTTTTTTTTCTTCATTATCCTGGAAGTGTCAGAAAATCTCCAGCCCACATAATAGTGATATGGAACTATCAGAAATTTCTAGCTCTTATGGTTTTGATACTAATACAGTTGGCAGTCATCTGAACATTATCACCCTGATGAAACACTGTCTCAGGGAGCAATGTTGTCTTCCTCCCTGATTCACATGCATTTAATATTTTAATGGAAAATTTTTTGCTGTGCGTACCATGGGGAAGCCAGTAATGATTATAGATGAGTGACACAATAGACATTGCAAAAGAGGTCCATATCAATAAGCAGTATGAAGAAATCCACATAAACATTGTTGTGGATAGAGTCTGCATTATTTTCAATGACAGAAATATTATGTTAGTAAAGTAACTGCAATAGAAAATAGATAATCAAAGTGAAAGTTTGCTACACGCTTGATAACTAGCCACACAATCTTACCTCTTATGCAGAAGATTCGGCCATCATTCAAGTCCAGGCTTCCTCTTTTCCTCTGCAGTGTTACAAGTCATAATATACAAGTGAGATTAATTTCCCAAGAGTTTACAATTACTGTTGGGAAGTAATTTGCTGGGTGCACTAATAGCTAGACTTCCAGCCCTTGAACAACCGTTAGTACCTGTTGCCTGGTCAACCCCGTTGTGATGGTCCCTTATCCATTTCGCTCTGAGGACATCATTTTTATTCTAATATTGCCAGTACCATACTATTTCTTTCAGCTTTGGAGAGTCTTTTAACTGGAGGACTTAGATACACTGTTAGTACCCCATTCACTGCTAGAAGTATTTCCTGAATACTAGAAGTCTGCTTTAAGTTGAATAAATTAATCCTTTGGTAACAAGATTAAAATACAGAAATATGTCATCACATTGAAAATGTCACCAAGAAATTTTTTTTTGTTCTGTGTGTGTGTGTGTGTGTGTGTGTGTGTGTGTGTGTGTGTGTGTGT
>JAGKTI010005909.1:0-15164 GCA_018397915.1 Birgus latro
TGATAAGTGGGTGCACAAGAGATGTAGTGGTATTAGAGGTAGACTGCGAGATAATGCTGATTTCATGTGTGCGGTGTGTCGGGGAGAGCAGGAGGAGATTGTTAGGCGTGAGAGGGTTGAACTTGCAGGTGAGTCTCTTGAGTGTGTGGAGGAGTTTTGTTATTTGGGAGACATGTTAGGTGCCGGAGGTGGGGCTGGAGTTAGCTCGGTTGCTAGAGTGAGAAGTGGTTGGAAGAAGTTCAGGGAGCTGTTGCCTCTCCTGACATTGAGAGGACTCTCCTTACGTGCTAAGGGGTCTTTGTATGCAGCATGTGTTAGGAGTGTGATGCTGTATGGTAGTGAGACCTGGGCAGTAAAGGAAGAAGATATTCGCAGGTTCAAACGTACAGAAATGACAATGATTAGGTGGATGTGCAGTGCGTCCCTGCGTGCAAGGCCTGGGGGGGCTGGGCTTACGATAGAAGAGTTGAGAGGTAGGATGGGACTGGAGTGTATTGGTGTTGTGATGAGGAGAGGCAGGCTGAGGTGGTTTGGACATGTGGAGAGGATGGGAGAGGATAATTGGGTACAGAGGGTGAGAGGTGTTAATATTGGGGGGGGGGGGTTGGGAGGGGTAGACCGAGAAAGACATGGGATGAGGTCATTAAATGTGACTTAAGGGTTAAGGGACTGAATAGGGAGGCTGCCAGAGATCGAGCAGCATGGAGAGCCGCCATTGGGTGACCAAGGCCGACACATGCAAGCATGTTGGAGCCTTCAAAAAATGAGCGATGAGCGATGAATTCAGCCAAACCTCTATGCTGGATATTGCAAAATGCCAAATGTTGCGTGGTACATCCCCCATCAGCTCAACATTCGGCATCAAGGCTGATAATATATTACTGTCCGTCTCGACCCCATATCCTAAAAACTTTCCCATGACCCAAGGTGAAAATTTAGCCTGAAATACAATACAGTATTAATACAGCACAGGAATGCAGTACAGAGTTTACCATGTCCTCACCTAATCCTGGCATCAGTGAAGGATAGAGTCGTACACCATGCAGTACAGTGCAGTGCACTTAATCCCATGTGGTTTAGTGTCAGTAATTACATTTACAGTAGTTTCAAAATCACAATAGATCACTAGGACATGAAGCATTGAGAGAGCACAAACTTTGCAGCAAGAACAAGTGAGGCATGGGAGGCCACAGATTAAGTTCTAGCACCAGGATTTTGCCTCTGTATGGACATAGCACATAAATACGTCTTCATTGTACGAGATCCATTGGAGAGAATGAGATAGTAGGCTCGGCTCGCCGGATCGGCCACCCCCACAATGCATTCTGATTGGGTGGAGTGTTCCGGGTTCTTTCCCAGAGCCAGTTGGCTACCGTGCCTGAGTCGAATGATGTGCCTTGCTGCTGGGTATTGGTTAGAACTGCCAGTTGCTTCCTGTTTTTGCACCATATATTACATAATTTTGAAAGATGTTGCTTTAATAGAGCTGAGCAAAAAGCACCGGATGTTGTGTTGGGCTGGATATTGCTACAATGGATAACTGAGAGTTTACTTATGTACAGGAAGTCCTCGTATTTCGGCGAATTTTACTTCGACGCCTCATTTTTCGTTAAAGAAAAAAGTTTCCAGCATGTCGCAAACTTCGTCATTTTCTCCCAATCTTCATCGCCGCTTCCAGCTGCAGCCGGCACTCAGCAGACGACATATACCGATGTTCATATGCTGGCAGCCATCTTGCAACCACCCTGCCCTCTATCGATACAGTGGCGGTAACCCCTTCACCATTGTGTATTTTGTGCGGCCAAGAAGCAGAGGATTTTGCAGCTCATTGAGGAGGGGTTGACAGCCCCTGAGATGCGTCGCCTGACTGGAGCCCCTGACACCACCATAAGGACACTCAGAAAAAACAAGGCAACTCTCAAAAAGCGGGTGAGTGTATGTAAAATAACAATAAAGTAAATGTGTCTGTGTTTTTTTTCCCTTAATCTTTATTTGTGCCATGGTTTTTTGCTGTATCAATATCCACCTAAAGGAGTTAGTTTTTAGAGTTAACCAACCAAGTGTTAGTTAGAACAATTCAGGGGGAGAATATACAGTATTGTATTGAAAATCGGTAACGTTGGTTACTGTTACGTAGAATTATGTACCACTGAGGAAGAACAAGGATCCTCTCAACTAGCAGGTGAGTGCACGTAAAGTAACAATAAAGTAAATGTGTGTGTTTTTTTTCCCCTCAATCTTTATTTGTGCCACAGTTTTTTTGTCATCAATATTCATCTAAAGTTGGTTTTTAGAGTTAACCAACCAAGTGTTAGTTAGAACAATTCAGGGGAAGAATATACAGTATTGTAATGAAAATCGGTAATGTTGGTTACTGTTATGTTGCATCATACCCCTAAGGAAGAACAAGGAACCTTTCAGCAATCAGGTGAGTTCACGTAAAATAGCAATAAAATAAATGTGTGTTTTTTTTCCCCGCAACCTATATTTGTGCCACATTTTTCTTACTATCAGTATTCATCTAATGGAGTTAGTTTTAGAGTTAATCAACGTTAACCAAGGGGATGAATATATAGTATTGTAATGAAACTCGGTAACATTGGTTACTGTTATGTTGCATCATACCCCTAAGGAAGAACAAGGAGCCTCTCAACAAGCAGGTGAGTGCATGCAAAATAACAATAAAGTAAATGTGTTTGTTTTTTCCCCTCAACCTTTATTTGTGCCACTGTTTTTTACACTATCAATATTCACCTAATGGAGTTAGTTTTTAGAGTGCGATCAGACACACAAGCCTAGAACCAGCAGAGGTGGACGAAACGGCTGTAAGACACCGCTTGACACACTACAACTTAGTCTCAGGTGTGGTTGACATAACAGAGGAAGAGATGAACTCTAGTGATGAGAATAAAAGGCTAGATCACACTGCACAGGAGAAGATGACCACCCAGAAATTGTCCCACAGCCTGTCCGCCATAACCGACATGGCAACAACCTTCGAGACATATACCTGAAGCTACCCAGATCCTTTCCACCTTGAATGATCTGAAGTCTCAAGTGATGGCAGTGTACAGCAGAAACCTACTGGAGCAGAGACAAGCCAGGATCACACGATTTTTTAATGTGACAGAATGTGGCTGCTATTATGCAAGACTTAGACGTGACAGGAGAAAGATGAAGGAGAAGTGGACAGAGAGGAAGTGGAGTTGCTGGAGCCTGAATTCGACTTTGAGGGTTTCGGCTTAGGTGATAGGGCTTCCCCAGAGAAGCCCATTTCACCTAGTAACTAGCCCATCCACCCTCAATGCACCTTCACCTGCCACTCATGCCAATGTTTACTTTATTTCTGGTAAGGATTTTTGGTGTTGCAGCTCTTTATAACAGTTCTAATGTCATTTCAGGTACATGTTTATTGTGTTATGCTGTATAAGCAACTAGTAAACTATCTATCTATTGCCAGACGCCACAATCCCGCAAGAGGTGGCCATTTGACTCTGAGTTATTTGTTTTACAGGGAGGGGCACTAACCCTCCACCAACCCACTTGTTGACACATAGGGAGCACGTATGGTTTGGTTATATGGTTACCACCCAGCGTTGTAAATGGTTTCTTGGTTTACAGGAAACCATTTGGCTTGTCACTCAATGTAAAGCCACCTGTAAAGGAAAGAAAAGCAATTAGAAGTGACAGGAAAGATGGGAGAAATAGGAAGAGAGGAGGGCAGGCTCAGAAAGAGAATGACAAAGGCTAAGGAAGAAGTAGGCAGGACTACATCAAGTGAGTGGATGATGGTCACCACCACCTACCACTAAAACTCACCTGTATAGGCATAAATATACAGCACATATTGATACATAAGTGATTTATGTATGGCTTCAGAAAATCTCCCCATTCACAAATGCACAAAGGGCAACACTTTCCAATCCATTAAACTAAAATGACATAAGGATGATTTCTAAGGATGTTTCAAATGCACACTGATTATTATAAGAATCACAACTTTTCAATAACCAAGGTCAATCTGACAGAGGCAAAACACTCTGAAAGCATGATTCAAAAATAATTTCACTAGAATGATCATTACACAATTAGTGAGCAGGGTGGGGTGAGGGGAAGAGGGGTAGTGAGTTTCAATCATACAAACATCTTACTGACATCCTCAACATCCTATGAGCAACCAGGCATAACATATATTCATCAAAAAAGAAAAGGAAAAATATATGTACAGAACTGTGCCTCTCCATAATGTTTACATCCTTATATTGAAAAAGCAGTAACACTGAAAAAATCCTGAGCCTTTCATGTTGACTATGAGGCTCTGTAGCAGAAGACTGAACAACTTCAACATTTGGGGTATTGGTTTGATTATCTGGCTGAGATATAAAATTAGAACCATCCAGTTTGCATTACAGTACTAACAGGAAGATCACCTCAGACGTCTGGATTATGACAGGAAAATTGAAGACTCTTTTGATGCTTGACTGAGTACCATGTTTGGAAAGTCTAGCAGTCTGTTAGGGCCTGTTTGGTGTTATAGTACTTTGATAGGGTAGGTAGCTGTCCCACTGAAACACCCATCTATTTTTCCCTTAACTTCACACTTCGACATTGCACGTTTTACAACATTTTGGTGGAACATCAAAACAGCGAAATATGAGGACTTACTGTAAATGGTGAGCTACTGAAGTCTTATATTCTTTGGTGATCTAAGTCTTTCCATTTAATCTCTTAAAGAGCCACAGGAAATGTTAGTTGACCATAGCAGTTTGGCCTTGAGTGCCTGTACCTTATGATGCAATATGGGAGTGGCTGTTATTGCTCTGTCTATCTATCTGTTGCCTGATGCCTTAATTCCGCGAGGGGCGGCCACAAATAAATCACCTCCATGTCACCCTCTCCCCTGCCTTTTCACTGCCGTTACCCCAGCCCACACCACCATCTCATATACCTCTCCACTCCATCTCTCCATCTCATCCTTGGCCCCCCCCCCGTCTCACTCACATACACTCTCCTCATTATTATCTTGCTCTCCATCCTCTGCACATGGCCAAACCAACTCGGTGTATTTCTCCTAACACTTTCTGTCATGACAACATCCACATCCACATCACAATGCTACTTCACTTCCTCATTTCTCTGTCTCTCTATGTAACTCAATATGCTCCTCTCAAATAACTGATTTCCACTTCTCTCACTCATGACTTACGTGCTTCCAACTAGGTCTTAAGCTTCACTTCCATTTGTTAGAGTTGGTATCACAGTACTTCCATGCAATGACTCTTTTACTTACATGCCCACTTCCCTATTTCTTATCACTGATTTAAAAGAACCGACAACCTTTCTTCCCTGTTGTGCCCATTGTACACATTACATATTTGTCAATTGTAATCTGTTCTTGCCATGTACAGCACTATACTGTAACACCACCATGTCCAGCGGCGCCTTGTGGTGCCTGTAGTTAATAAAGCTACAAACCTTAAAAAAAAAAAAAAAATCCCTGTTGTACCCTTTCAAGCACTTCACCTCCAAACTTCCATCCTTACTCATCACACTACCTAAGTGACCCACGTTTTCCATTTCCTTTTCATCCAGCCTCACTGTACATTCAATGGCTTCATTTCTCTCAAAGACCATAGCTTTACTCTTCCCTACATTCACCTTTAGATTCTTTTTCTTACACCATCTATCTGTTGCCAGATGCCATAATCCCATAAGGGGTGGCCATTTGACTTTGAGTTATTTGTTTTACAGGGAGGGGCACTAACCCTCCACCAACCCACTTGTTGACACGTAGGGAGCACGTATGGTAGTAGTAGCAGCTGTTCCCTAGGCAGTCTGGCCGACCAGCCCCGAGTCCCTAAAGAAGGCCATGGCTGAGACCGGGCTTTCTCACAGAGCTCTCAAGGAGCGTATATTGTGTTGTTGGCGTAGGTGATTGTATGCAATGCTGTCTTCTATGATGTACTTAATAGTATGGGGTGCTGTGTTAGATCCTGGACAGGCATCAGCGACGGAGTCATCCAGCCTCTTCTGATAACTAGAGAGGGCTGGATGATGCCCACATCTCATCAGCACGTATGGTTTGGTTATATGGTTACCACCCAGCATTGTAAATGGTTTCTTGGCTTACAGGAAACCATTTGGCTTGTCACTCAATGTAAAGCCACCTGTAAAGGAAAGAAAAGCAATAGGAAGTGACAGGAAAGATGGGAGAAATAGGAAGAGAGGAGGGCAGGCACAGAAGAAGATTGATAAAGGCTAAGGAAGAAGTAGGCAGCATTACATCAAGTGAGTGGATGATGGTCACCACCACCTACCACTACACACTCACCTTAATTCATTCACCAAGCCTTGCAGTTCCCCTTCGTCTTCACTTAACAATACAGTATCATCTGCAAACAACAGTACAGGGAGTTTCCAGACACTGCCCTCTCACTTCCCTACCATGTATCTCTTTTATATCCCCATCCATATACAGATTGAACAACCATGGAGACATGACACATCCCTGTTTCAATCCAACATTCAGATAGAAAAAATCACTCAGTTCACCATCCACATGCACTGCAGCCTTAGCACCTCCATACATGCTCTTGACTGCATTCAGCAGCGTCCCATTTACTCCATATATTCTTAATATTTTCCACACTCCTTGTCCATTCTCCAAATCCATGAAGGCAGCATACAACTTCTTTCCCTTTTCTAGAAACTTTTTCTCTAAAGACTGAAGGATGAATATCTGATCTACACAACCTCTTCCCTTCCTAAAACCTCTCTATTCTTTACCATCTAATTCCTCTGTGCTTTCCCTAACTCTGTCAATAAGTATCCTTCCATATACTTTTCCTATTACAGTAAGACAAATGCCCCTGTGATTGCCTAGTTATTGTTACTGATAACATTTACCTCTGTCTCAGGGTAACAAGAAAGGTCCTGTTGGTCGATGGGATTTTGATACTCAGGAAGAGTATAGTGACTACATGAACCAGCGTGAAGCGATGCCCAAAGCTGCCTTTCAGTATGGAGTTAAGATGGCAGACGGGAGAAAGACACGACGCATTGGAGGGAACAAGGAGAAAGACAGGAATGCTGAGTTAAATCGTGAATGGCAGCAGATTCAGCAGATCCTCAAGAGGCGCAAGGATACTGAGGGAGTTGGAAGTGGCAGTGGAGGAGGCCCGTGAGTAACTAGCAGCTGTTGCAAAATTAACTGCAATTATTGGTATCACACTTAGCAAGTGTATACAATCATCCTCATTTTTTGCAGGTGTTCGGGAACAGAAACTTTGATGAATAGCATATTTTTGTGATTAAAAACCTTCAGAATGGGACCCAGCACCCATAATTTAAATATGTGAGTGCTGTAAAAACCATTGCACAGCCTTAAAACAACCAGAGATTACAATCTGCTGGTTGAAAATGTTTTTTCAGATTTATTAACTACCATACACATTTTGTTGATTCATCCCATTAGCCAAAAACTAGTATACTTTGAGATGGTTTATAAATTTTCCAAGGAACCAAAATTGGCAAGAGCAGAACAGTGAAAAACAAGGGTTTACTATACTAACACCAGACAACTTTATTCAGCTGAGTGAAGTCCTCAGTGGTCAGAGGATTTATTGGTGTTTGGTTGCAGATTTATTGCAGTTACATGATTGGTGTGTCTTACAGAATGTTGTGTACAGGTAGGAGCTCAAAACAGATTCCCCCAAATTATCTCAGGAGTCTAGGTCTCAGATATGTGTTCCATGCCTGCCCAGGGCCCAGTAAAATTAGTTGGGCATGTGTGGTTTTGTGAAATATTAAAGATGTGAATGATAAATGTAATAGTGAAGATGTTCAAGGAAAAAACAAAAGCATAATGTTACAGCAGTATGTAAGGTGAAAGTTAAAGAGAGTGGATGAATAGCCACAGTATAGTAAGACATAGGGATGAGCAGTTGTTTGATTGAGTAGGGGGAATTTATTTGTGAATGAATGATGGATAAATGGGGAGAACTGAATGAATATGAATGTATCTTTTTAAGAATCATGTTTTAAGTTTGAGGTGATGAAAATGAATGATGAATATTGCATATGCACTTTGGAACACCTGGTGTGGAAGAGAAAGGTTCTAGGATTAGCTGGATTCAGTGACTGAACACATGCCAAGGTGCTATGGAGTGTTTGTGGGGGTTGTGAGTGGACAAGTTGTACAAGTCATGTGAATGTTGAAAGGATAGTTCTGGTGTGCTAGAAGATGTGCTTGAAAAATTAATAATAGATGGAAACTGAAGAGCATGTGCCAGGAAGTTATGCATAAATAATTAGCATTTGAAGCACACAAATAGCACATAAATATGCAATTTATGTACTGTTCTTCTTCGCACTAGAATTACTTATTTCTGACCTAGCTTTGTGACATGTTGTTGAGTTGCCTCAATAATATGCATACAACTCAGATACTTACTGACAGTTTCCCCCAGCTGCAGGTGGACCACATGATCTGTTTTGCATTTACCTCACTCATAACAGATTACACACTGCAGTGAATCTTTCACACTACTGATTAGCCTCCATTCACAAATCCTATATAAGATTGAAATACTGGAGTTTCCTGTGTATGACAGTGCATCATGGAATACTCATATGTACCCTGATTTTGAATGCCATTTCTAAATAACAAGTTTTTTACTTGTAACCAGTACCACGGAAACTCTTGCTGTCATTTGTTTCATTTCTTTTTACCCCTTAACCGCAGGTCGTCACTTCCTTGACACTCAGGCACAATGGATCGTACCGCAGGGCGTTACTTCTGTGATTCTGTGTTGTTTTTAATTTCCCCGGGCTTTCAGGTGGTGACTTGTATCATCTATCAGCACTGCCCATGTCCAACAATAGTCAGAGCTGCTAATGTCATCAGTACTCCCATCCATTGTTAACAATTTAGCCATTTTCCCCCATTCTAGACTCCCCTCCCTACCTCCCCTCCATTACCCTCTCATGTCGTCTGCGCAGCCGCTCTGTGGTATGCAAATCTTCCCCGGATTTTTCCACTGATTTCATCCATTGAAATGAGCCCCATGCCCTATTCTTATACAAAATAATATATATTAAAAAAAAGTAAGGTAACTGATAGTGCCATACACCTCGAATTGGCTAATTATCACTTGGCAACATCCAGCCTGATCTTGTTCGCTAATTTCCCTTGCTTTTTCCCCCGTGAAATATGCCTTATGAGCTAGTCTCGTAATATAAATGTATATAAGAAAGGAAGATAGAAGCCTGAGTGATATTATATTCACCTGGAACTACCTAATTTATTATGTATTGTCTAGATTTCCTACGACTTATTTCTTAGCATATACATTAGCAGCTGACATTTTCAACTCTTGGCTACCGAGATACGTACATCTCAGTTCACTGTCGTCCTTCAACGTGGAAGCACATCGCAGTTGCGCCCCTCCATTTCTGCTCCTTTTACGCCCATTATAAAAGGCCCTGTGACCTCTACCCCTACTAAACATCGTGTGGGAAGCGGTAAAGAACTGTAGATGTATATAAGTGTAATAAAGTACTAGAAATAATAAAGTGTGAGTGTGTATATGAATAAGAAATTACAGAATTTGAGCGGCGAATTAGCACGAGTGGGAGGCTCGTACGCGCTTGTATTTTACATTGCTTTCACAGTTTTTTTTTTTTGTGTGTGTGTGTAGATTCCAAACTACTTGGAAATCATTGAATGGTGTTTCTAGTAATAATATCAGTCAGTGGTATTCATATTACGGGATGTCGGGAAGTGTAAAGTGGAGACTTAGTTACCCAACTTCGGAAGTCTCCACAAGTCCTATGGTAGTTGACGAGTGCTAAAAAAACATCCCAGGAGAAAGCTGAAAGTATGTGCCCTATGCATATTTAATTACAGTATAATATTCTAGGACTAATAACTGATTTTTGGCAAATATTTTTAAAAGCCAGTCGGAGCGTGGATTTGCCCTGCGGGACGGGCACAGCGCGCCTCCGACAGCCCCGCCGTTAATGTTTTCATTTTTGAAGGCTCCAACATGCTTGCATGCGTCGGCCTTGGTCACCTAATGGCTGCTGTCCACACTGCTCGATCCCTGGCAGCCTCCCTGTTCAATCCCTTAACCCTTAAGTCACACTTAATGACCTCGTCCCATGTCTTTCTCGGTTTACTCCTCTCAACCCCTCCCCCAATATTAACACCTCTCACCCTCTGTACCCAATTATCATCCCCCATCCTCTCCACATGTCGAAACCACCTCAGCCTACATCTCCTCATCACAACACCAATACACTCCAGTCCCATCCTACCTCTCAACTCTTCCATCGTAAACCCAGCTCCCCCAGGCCTTGCACGCAGGGACGCACTGCACATCCACCTAATCATTGTCATTTCTGTACGTTTAAACCTGCGAATATCCTCTTCCTTTACTGCCGAGGTTAAGGGGTTAAATAAAAGAACTGCATAAAAATGAAAACTTGTAACACATCCCTACATTTCTGTAAAGGCAGTTATCAGCTGTCACACAGCCTCAACCATGGGATTATTAATGTTTGTGTGAATGCAGAGGGTAGGGTTGTGAGAAGCTGACTGAAAAAGACCCAACACGAGGTCATAGAGTGTCACCTCAGGGGTAATGGACTGAATAGAGATGTGAGAAATATTCCCACAAATATTTTATATTCATCCATCCATTATCCAATCCTATGTTGCCCCATGAGAAGCGGAGGAACCCGGGGTTAGGCAAATTGGTCCTGACATTTAAGATAGAGTGATCAGCCTCTCTCTTCCCTGAGTAGCATTATGTTTGAGCTACCAAACCAGCACAGTGCAGGTGAGTAAGTGATACTTGTTTTAATTTGTTTTTATCCAAGCTACCAAACTGTTATAATGTGGATGAGTAAGCATGGTGGACAGTAGCTAGCCAGATGTAGCTTAGAGTACATCAATGATCCATTTTCCCTTATGAAATAAGTCTTAGCAACTTATTTAATACTACCATCACAATTCGCCATCCCAGATAAGTTTATTGTTTATCTTTGGCCAGTTGATATAATCAGATGATTTACTTTAAGTACAGGCATAAGCCTTATGACACATGACAGCAGAAAAACAAAAAACAAGGTAAGCATTATTCTTAACTCGTTTTAATGGTACCCAGGTTCATATAGCAGTTTGATAGTAAAGAATAATATATACATTATCTTAATTAAGAATAATCTCATTGTAATGAATCTGTGAAACAAGAAATTGCAGAATATCCATTGATTTGCCAACAGCAAGGTATACACATCATCCATCTGTAAGAGATGGAATCTGCCAGATCATTATGTAGGTGTGGGAGTTAACACATCAAAGAATGACTAAGGCAAGTCTTATGTTAATTCTCCACAAGAGCTAGAGATCAAGCAGTGTGGAGAATCATCTTTTTTTTCTTTTTTTTTTCTTTTCTTTTTTTCTTTTTTTTTTTCTTTTCTTTTTTTTTAATGCCAGGAAGAGAGAACCAAAGGTTAGGAGCCCACAAACTGTTCCTTTCAAGTAAAAAAACAAAAACAATACAAGAGAGAGCCAAAATTCAACATCCGATCATTTTGAGATACGGACACACTGCGTTTGAAAGACTAAATCATAGGAAGTAGGAAATACAGACAAAGGTTGACAGTTCCAGTTAGGTGGCCGAGGCAGATGGATGCAAGCATGTTCTATCGATCTATCTATAGCCGGATGCCATAATCCCGTAAGGGGTGGCCATTTGTCTTTGAGTTAGTGGTTTTACGGGGAAGGGGCACTAACCCTCGGCCAACCCACTTACTGACACATAAGAAACACGTGAGGAGACTGTAGCACCAGTCGAGCAGGGCAGTACTCCCAGGGAGGATGGAAAGCTGATGACAGGGAGAGCTGGAGCTCCCGTTTCATCAGCCCTCAGGACTTGTTCCTGACCATCCTCCTTTGCTGAACTTTTTCAGTGTCTCAGTTACACAGAGAGTAGACCAGCATGCTCTCCAATACAAGTTTCTCTAACTGTCAACACCAAACTACATACACGCTACACACTACACTTCCTTTTCAAAATTTTCAAAATGGCACATAAAAATCATGCCTCGGAGTCCCCAGGGGGGGGGACCATAAATGCCCCCACCATCCGCCCCTCTCCCGGTGACGACTCAAGGAGCTGCCTGGAACCACTGTCTGACTCACTCCTTCTTCATTTCTGTAACATTCGCGGCCTTTCCTCTAACTTTCACGCTGTTGAGCACCACCTCTTCTCCTCTAAACCTCACCTTCTCTTTCTCACTGAGACTCAGCTGTCTGAGGCAACTGACAGCAAACCCTTTTCTGTATCCTCCTACTTTCTCTATTCTCGTTTCAAAGCCAAAGGTGGCTGTTGCGTGTACGTACGCAACGATCTATCTTGCTCTCGTGTTCCTGAACTTGATTCTTCTGAATTCTCTGCTCTCTGGCTTCGGCTTTTCTGTCATTCTCTGACTAAATATATCTGTGCTGTTTACTTATCTCCTAATTCTACTGACTATCAAAAATTCTTTGACTATCTTACTTCTACGATGGAACACATTCTATCCATTTCTCCTTTCTCTGAAATCTCCATTCTAGGAGATTTCAATGTTCACCACCACCTTTGGCTCTCCTCTCCTTTAACTGATTCACCTGGTGAACAAGCCTACATCTTTTCTATCCTTAATGACCTAGAGCAGCTTGTACAGCACCCTACCCGTATCCCTGACCGCCTTGGAGAGAGTTCCAACATACTTGACCTTTTCCTAACAACTAATCCTTCTGCTTACACTGTTCATCTTTTCTCTCCGTTGGGCTCCTCCGATCACAATCTTATTACCTTAACATGTCCAATCGCTCCAGTACGGCCTGTGGACCCTCCAAAGAAACGCCACCTGTGGCACGTTGGAGCTGCAGATTGGGAGGCCCTCAGGCAGTACTTCTTTGATTTTCCATGGAATGATTATTGCTTCCATGGCCGGGAGCCATCTGAGTGTGCCTTGCGCGTTACGGAGGTTATTCTCTCAGGCATGGAAGCATACATTCCTTTCTCATATCCTCTGACTAATGCAAGAAAGCCTTGGTTTAATCACGCTTGTTCTAATGCTGTCCGCAACAAGGAGAGGGCCTATAAGAGGTACCGGAGCCAACCCACCCCTGAATCACACCTTTTATATATTTCTGCCCGGAATCGTGCTAAGTCTGTTCTTCGCTCTGCTAAAAACAATTTCATCCGTGCTAAATGTTCCCAACTCTCCAACTCGAACTCTTCTCGCTCCTTCTGGCACCTTGCCAAAAACCTTTCTAACAACTTTACCTCATCATCCTTCCCTCCTCTTTTCTACTCTGATGGCTCTGTAGCTATTTCTTCTACTGATAAAGCAGATCTCTTTGCTCAGACTTTCTCCTCCAATTCCACCTTAGACGATTCCGGTGCTATTCCTCCATCACTTCCCCCCTCTGACTTCCTATTGTCTGACATTAAAATTTCTTCAGCTGATGTGTTCTCTGCCATTACTGGCCTCAATACTAAAAAGGCATACGGTCCTGATGGAGTCCCTCCTGTTGTCCTCAAAAACTGTGCTTCTGTGCTTACACCCTGCCTAGGTAAACTCTTTCGCCTTTGTCTCTCAACTTGTACCTTTCCTTCTTGCTGGAAGTTTGGTCTCATTCAGCCAGTCCCAAAGAAGGGTGACCATTCCCAATCCTCTAACTATCGTCCAATTGCTTTAACATCCTGCGTATCAAAAGTTTTCGAGTCAATTCTTAACAGAAAAATTTTAAAGCACCTTTCCTGTCACAGCCTTCTTTCTGATCGTCAGTATGGGTTCCGTCAGGGACGCTCCACTGGCAATCTTCTCACCTGCCTTTCAGACTCTTGGTCATCCTTCCTTCGGGACTTTGGCGAAAGCTTTGTCATTGCACTTGATATCTCAAAGGCTTTCGATCGAGTCTGGCATAAATCTTTAATTTCCAAACTGCCCTCCTACGGTTTCTATCCTTCTATCAGTGCCTTCATCTCTAGTTTCCTTTCTGGTCGTTCTATAGCTGCTGTTGTAGACGGCCATCGTTCGTCTCCTAGACCTATCAACAGTGGTGTTCCTCAGGGTTCTGTCCTATCACCTACTCTCTTCCTTTTATTCATCAATGACCTTCTAAGCTGTACATCTAACCCTATCCACTCATATGCTGATGATTCCACCCTTCACCTTTCCATTCGGTTCCCGCAACGTCCATCTCAGCAGTTGCTTCAACAAAAGAGGGATGAGGCTATGGCACACCTAATGTCTGATTTGGCTCGTATCTCTGACTGGGGTAAAAATAATCTTGTTATTTTCAATGCATCAAAAACTCAGTTTTTACACTTATCAACCCGACAAAATCTTCCTCAGGATTACCCACTAATGTTTAATAATGAACAGTTATGTCCTGCATCATCCTTGAACATGCTTGGGGTTTCATTCTCTCAGGATTTGTCTTGGAAAGAACATATTACATCTCTTGTGAAATCTGCTTCCAAGAGATTAGGTGTGCTAAGCCGATTCCGTACTTTCTTTACCCCTGCACAGTTGTTGACCTTGTACACGGGTTTTATTCGCCCGTGTATGGAGTACAACTCTCATGTGTGGGGAGGCTCCCCACATGCAGCTCTTCTCAATAGGGTGGAGTCAAAGGCTTTTCGTCTCATTAACTCTCCTCCTCTTACTGATTCCCTTCAACCATTGTCTCTTCGCCGCACTGTTGCATCTTTATCTCTCTTCTATCGCTACTTCAATGGTCACTGCTCCTCTGAACTGTCTGCTTGCATCCCTCCACCTCTACGACGGGCACGTAGTACCCGTCTAGCAACAAACTCTCATCCCTTTTCTGTCCAACTCTCTAATGCAAGAGTTAACCGTTACTCCCAGTCTTTTATTTATGCAACTGGTCAACTCTGGAACTGTCTTCCTCTGTCTGTATTTCCTACTTCCTATGATCTCCAGTCTTTCAAACGCAGTGTGTCCAGGCATCTCGAATTGAACGGATCTTGAATTTGGCTCTCTTTTGTACTGTTTTTGTTTTTTCTTGGAAGGAACAGTATGCAGGCCCGTGGCCTTTGGTTCCTTCTTCCATGCATAAAAAAAAAAAAAAAAAAAAAAAA
>JAGKTI010005909.1:23778-42849 GCA_018397915.1 Birgus latro
GGAGGTTTTAGGAAGGGAAGAGGTTGTGTAGACCAGATATTCATTCTTAGATCCTTAGTGGAAAAGTTTCTAGAGAAGGGCAAGAAGTTGTATGCAGCCTTCATGGATCTGGAGAAAGCATATGACAGGGTGGATAGACAAGGATTGTGAAAGGTATTAAGAATATATGGAGTGGATGGGAAGTTGTTGAAGGCAGTGAAGAGTATGTATGAGGGTGCTAAGGCTGCAGTGTGTGTGGATGGCAAACTGAGTGTATCTTTCCATTTGAAGGTTGGATTGAAACAAAGATGTGTCATGTCTCCATGGTTGTTCAGTCTGTACATGGATGGGATTATAAAAGAGATACAAGGTCGGGCAGTGGATGTTGGAGCGGCCCTAGTGAGAGAGGGCAGTGTTTGGAAACTCCCTGTACTATTGTATGCAGATGATACTGTGTTGTTGAGCGAAGACGAAGGGGAGCTGCAAGGCTTGGTAGATGAGTTTGGGAGAGGTGTAAGAAACGGAATCTAAAGGTGAATGTAGGGAAGAGTAAAGTGATGGTCTTCGTGAGAAGTGAAGCCAGTGAATGTACAGTGAGACTGGATGGGATAGATATAGAGAATGTGAGTGAATTTAAGTACTTGGGCAGTGTGATGAGTAAGGATGGAAGTCTGGAGGGTGAAGTGCTTGAAAGGGCACAGCAGGGAAGGAAGGTTGCTGGTTCGTTGAAAGCAGTGATAAGAAACGGAGGTGAGCATGGAAGTGAAAAAGTTGTTACATGACAGTATTGTGATACCAACTCTAACATATGGAAGTGAAGCTTGGACCCTGTTGGAAGGACAGAAGTCAAGAGTGAGATTAGTGGAAATGAATTATTTGAGAGGAGCATGTGGAGTCACATGGAGAGACAGACTAACAAATGAGGAAGTGAAGGAGCATTGTAGTGTGGTTGAGGACGTGATGGGAAGCGTTAGGAGAAACACGTTAAGGTGGTTTGGGCATGTGGAGAGGATGGAGAGTGAAAGACTGACGAGGAGAGTGTATGTGAGTGAGGTGGAGGGGGCGAGAGGGAGGGGGAGGCCGAGGATGAGATGGAGGGATTGAGTGAAGAGGTATATAAGAGAGGGGGGTGTGAGTTGTGAGCGTGGTAATGAAATGGCAGGGGACAGAGTGACATGGAGGCGATTTGTTTGTGGCCATCCCGTGTGGGATTGAGGCGTCTGGCAATAGATAGATAGATATATTTCTATGCATGCATAAACCAGGGTGCAACTGCTGTGAAATATTTTTTTATTCCTTTTTTTATTAATGCTGTGTTGACACAGCACTGTTTTAAAGAGAAGAAGTAGAATATTTATATATTTTTACAGTATGTAACATGCATGAAATAGGACATTCAGTTATTGCCCCACATAGTGATTTTTTTCCATCTGAAAAATTAAAATACTGGTGACATCTGGCGTTTCTCCATCCACGCGAATGCTCCTATTCCCTGCTTACAATCCACCCCACCTTACCCCCACCCTTCCATAGAGAGAGAGAGAGAGAGAGAGAGAGAGAGAGAGAGACCTATGCTTAATTTGGCAGTGTGTTCCTGTCATTCAGGCATATTTAGACATCAGAACACTCGTAGGAATATCCAAAGTATTGTTAAACACCAAGAAAACCATGCAAAAAAACAGTCTATCTATCTGTCTATTGCCAGACACCTTAATCTCGTAAGAGGTGGCCACAAACAAATTGCCTCAGTGTCACCCTGTTCCCATGCCATTTCACTGCGCTGCTTCCAGCTCACACCCCACTCTCTCATGTACCTCACCACAACATCCCTCCATCTCATCCTCAGCCTCCTCTTCCCCCCCCCCCCCCCTCCACCTCACATACACTTTCCTTGTCAGTCTCTCACTCTCCATCCTCTCCACTTGGCCAAACCACCTCAGCGTGTTTCTCCTAATGCTTCCTGTCACATCCACATCCACACCACAATGCTCTTTCACTACATCATTTGTCAGTCTGTCACTCCATGTGACTGCACATGCTCCTCTCAAATAACTCATTTCCATTGCTCTCACTCTTGACTTCTGTCCTTCCAGCAAGGGGTATCACAATACTGTCATGTAGTAACTTTTTCACTTCCATGCTCACTTCCTTGTTTCTTATCACTGCTTTCAAGGAAACAACAACCTTTCTTCCTTGTTGCAGCACCGCACCCTCTAAACTTTCATCCTTACTCATCACACTACCCAAATCCACTCACATTTTCCATTACCTCCTCATCCAACCTCGCTGTACATTCACTGACTTCACTTCTCTCGAAGACCATGTCATTACTCCTCTGTACATTCACCTTTAGATTCCATTTCTTACACACTCTCCCAAACTCTTCCACCAAGCCTTGCAGCTCCCCTTCATCTTCATTAACAGCACAATATCATCTGCAAACAGCAGTAGAGGGAGTTTCCAAACACTGCCCACTCTCACTAGGGCCACTTCAGCATCCACTGCCCTGCCTTTTATCTCTTTTATAACCCCATCCATATACAGATTGAACAGCCATGGTGACATAACACATCCCTGTTTCAATCCAACCTTCAATTGGAAAAATTCACTCCGTTCACCCTCCGTTGACACTGCAGCCTTAGCACCCTCGTACATACTCTTCACGCCATTCAGCAAAATTCCCATCTACTCCATATGAGGCGTCGTGTGGAGTAGTCAGACAAGCAACAGAATTGCCAGTTTGGAGTTAGATGCATTTACCACTATTTTGACCTTTCCCCCTTCATCTGAGCAAGGTGCTTGTCTGAAAACCTAACTGTAAGTATGGTCGAAAGTCCTCTGAAATGTAGGGGGCTTTGACTGCCACCTCGCCTGGCTGGGTGAGAGCTGTCAGTGCGATGAGGAGTCAGGCATTCACCACTCTCTGAGCCAAGATGCCATAGTAGCCAGATCCTTTGCTTCGTGCTCAATGTTTCTTACAACAAACTACTGATAGATTATATTTTTTTAAACAAACGAAAAATTAATTACATTTGTTTTTTTATTTTATTTTTATTTTATTTTATATAATTTTATTTTATTTTTCTCGAGTTTATTACACACAGCAGCTGGCTAGCATAACATGCAGTTGTGCTGGGATTAATGCTGGCGTCCCTTGTAGTTCTCCACGTGTCCCGCATTTCTGTGGTTTCATGACTCATTTATTCCTACATTTTTACATCTTTTGTGTGCAGAATGTCATCTGACAGTGAGTTTGTGGGCAACCCAGTGCCTGGGCCATCTGGTTTACAAGCCCACGTACCATACTAATACTACTACTAATGCCAATATTCATCCCATTATTTAAATTGCATCACGGGTCATTTTCAGCTTGAGCTAAGCTTTTAAATTAAAAAAAAAATGAAGTTGATATCTTAGCTACTAACAAAGTTATTGATGTTTGAAGTTTGGAAAACTTCGAACTCAATTTCTGCAGATTTTAAAAACTGTCGTTTGTCTGACTTCTTCACACGACACCTCATATATTCTTAACACTTTCCACAGTCCTTGTCTATCCACCCTGTCATGTGCTTTCTCCAAATCCATGAAGGCCACATACAACTTTCCTTTCTCTAGAAACTTTTCCACTAAAGATCTAAGATGGAATATCTGATCTACACAACCTCTTCCCTTCCTAAAACCTCCCTGTTCTTCTCCAACTAATTCCTATGTTATTTCTTTAACTCTGTCAATAAGTATCATACCATATACTTTTCTTATTACACTAGGAAAACAAATGCCTCAATGATTACCACACACTTCTTTTTCCCCTTTTCCTTTGTACATGGAAATAATTATACCTGACTTCCAATCCTCAGGGACTCTACCTTCCTCCCAGGCCAATCTGCACATCTTCCACATCCAGTGCAGTAAAAATAAAAAAAAAAATAAAAAGGTGGGGCTGGAGTTAGCTCGGTTGCTAGGGTGAGAAGTGGTTGGAAGAAGTTCAGGGAGCTGTTGCCTCTCCTGACATTGATAGGACTCTCTTTACGTGCTAAGGGGTCTTTGTATGCAGCATGTGTTAGGAGTGTGATGCTGTTTGGTAGAGAGACCTGGGCAGTAAAGGAAGAGGATATTCGGGCAGTAAAGGAAGAGGATATTTGGGCAGTAAAGGAAGAGGATATTCGCAGGTTTAAACCTACAGAAATGACAATGATTAGGTGGATGTGCAGTGCGTCCCTGCGTGCAAGGCCTGGGGGGGCTGGGTTTACGATGGAAGAGTTGAGAGGTAGGATGGGACTGGAGTGTATTGGTGTTGTGATGAGGAGAGGTAGGCTGAGATGGTTTGGACATGTGGAGAGGATGGGGGATGATAATTGGGTACAGAGGGTGAGAGGGGTTAATATTGGGGGAGGGGTAGACCGAAAAAGACATGGGACGAGGTCATTAAGTGTGACTTAAGGGTTAAGGGACTGAACGGGGAGGCTGCCAGGGATCGAGCAGCGTGGAGAGCCGCCATTAGGTGACCAAAGCCGCCACATGCAAGCATGTTGGAGCCTTCAAAAAACGAAAAAAAAAAAACCTACTTAAACACTACTGTATTTACAGTACCCCTCCTTATTTTGGCAGTGTTTTCTGGTCATTCTGCCATATTTTGACATCAAAACATACATAGGATTGTTGAAAATAATTTTCAACAAGAAAACCATGCAAAAAAAACACTGAAAACCAAAGAACACCCTACCTATACACCACTGTATGTACAGTACCCCTCCTAATTTTGGCACTGTTTTAAGGTCAGTCTGCCATATTTATACATCAAAACACACAAAATAATATCCAGAGTAATGCTAAGCATCAAGAAAACCATGATAAAAAAAAAAAATGAAATCCAAAAATCACTGACCTGTATACAACTGTAAGTGCAGTACCCAATTATGGCACTGTTGTCAGGTCAGTCTGCCATATTTAGACATAAAAACACATAGAGGAATATGCAAAGTATGTTAAACACCAAGAAAACCATGAAAAAAACATTGAAAACCAAAAAACACCCAACCAATGAACAACTACATGTATAGTACCCCTCCTAATTTTGGCACTGTCCTCAGATCAGTCTGCCATGTTTAGACATAAAACACATATAGGAATATCCAGAGTAATGCTAAACACCAAGAAAACCATGAAAAAAAACAAAAAAAAAATACGACTTATTCACAACTGCATGTTCAGTACCCCTCCTAATTTTGGTACTGTTTTCAGGTCAGTGTGCCATATTTAGACATCAAATCACACCAAGGAATATCCAAAGTAATGCTAAACACCATGAAAACTATGAAAAAAAAAAAACTGGAAACCAAAAAACGCTACTGTACACACCTGTACCCATCCTAATTTTGGCAGTTTTTCAGTCATTCTGCCATATTTAGACATCAAAACACACATAGGATTATCCATATTAATGCTAAACATCATGCAAACAATGCATAGACAACAAAAGTAAAAAAAAAAAACAGTTTGAAAATCAGTTGTCTGTAACGAGTGATTGCTCCCGGGGCTCAAAAAAAAATTCTGCAGCCAAATATGCCACCGGATAGTGGTTCTATTGGTATAAATGGTATACCCTTATCTTCACTGGTGTTTATACTATAAGCTAATGAAAATACATAAAGCTAACAAGTAAGAGCATAGAAATTCAAGCAAGAATAAAGTGTTCAAGAGTAAAATTTACCTTCATAAAACTTCCCACCATCCCAGTTCAGAATTTTGCCAGCACCTTCCAAGAGTTAAACATATGTCTTGATGCAGAATTTCATGGGCTTTCTCTTGGGTTACTGTGGAATTTCTATACGACCAATAGTAGTCAAATAAATTTTAAAGAACTTTGAAAACTCACGAGTCTGAGTAATAACCACTAAGGAGGGTAAGGACTGAGGGAGAGAGGGGGGAGCCGGAAGGGTATGGAGGAGGACTGGGATGTGGGGGGGGGGGAAGCGAGGCTGTGGGAAGGTTTCTCCCCCTTCTGTCAGCAGGCAGGTGGGTGCTTTTGCCGTACATTTACTCATGGCTTGTGGTCTGTTAGATGCCGAGCGGCCATGGGGAGACACCACTCACGGTGACCCGGGGACTTTGGACTTTCAGTAGAGAGGCAGATGGCCACTGTCTCCGAACATGTACAAACGCCCAAAGAAGTGATGACTCGGCTCCCAGTACCTTTCACTCAGAAAGTGGTATCTGGCAACTACCATGACCAAGTTTTACTTTCTATACTGCACACAGGAAACAGCAGTATTTGGGGAAAAAAACTCCAAAAAGCAATATATCAGTATTTTTACCATGTATATCTCGCTTTACAGAAGAGGAAACCACAATATACTAAAGGTGAGGCTTAGCCGTACGAAAGAATGTGAAATGCACCTCCTGTTGCTCAATGGTTTCAGGGTTAAAATGCTGGGAAACTCTCATAATACTTATTTTCCATTCAAAATTAACAGCACTGAAGGAAAAATGTCCCATAAAATAAAACCTGCAGATAATGGTAATGTCAAAATCACAAGTGCCATCAAATCAGAAAAAGTAACATCTAAAAATATATTATTATCCATATTTAATTCTCTATGCGGGATAATATTTATGCAGGAAAGCCCGTGAGCGCTGTAAGCAAGATGGATCGTCAACAAGAAACTACAGCCTGACGGTGTAAGCAGATTATTGCTCTTTATTTAGCAAATATCCCAGTAAGACAGATATACTGGCAGCTTAACATCAAGAAGACAGTTAACGGATAGATAAGCATTATAGAGAAGTAGAACACTGAAATTTGCTAAATGTAGCCCCTCATAGCACAAGACCAAGACAGACAGTACATGCACCCCAGAACAATCACTTACCTCTTGTGTTGCTGTCAAGAAGTAAATTAATCTGCCAGCATTCAGTGATGGTAGTGAAACCAGTGCAATCATACGGGGAAAATTGGTCATATTTATTCACACGATGAAATTCCTATATGTTACATATGTAGAGCAGTTTCATGAAAGAACTAAAGAAGGAGAGGGTGACAGTCTAAAGCAAGAGTGCGACAATGAATAGAACTATAACCAAAAAGTATTATATTAAAAAAAATAATAATAAAGGGGGGAGGGAACTGTGACAAAGGTCAAGACATTTTTCTGCCACCTGTGGCGTGGTAATGACTGACGGATTCAGACGGAAGGCCTGGAATGCAGTGTTGCCAAAGGAAATATTATAGAAATATGCTAAATTGGTCTCAGATGCGGTAAAAATCTGCCAGACTGAGGGAAATTAATGGAAAAAAAAAGATAGGCAAGACCTTTAAAAAAAAAAGCCAGATAAATGTAATAATTTAATTTTTTACCAGCTAGGTTGCTTTTAAAATCGCTAAATATAGCAGGAAAATAGCTTCATTGGTAACTGTTAGCATGAGTCTTGAAAATGTGCCAGATGTCACATTTAATTATTGATTGATTAAAAAAAAAAAAATGCTAAACTTAACTAATATTTTTGCAAGATGAGTGTTTTTACACCATAAATAATGTTTGCAGGGCAGGCAAAGACTGTTTCCATCTTCTAAGTGAACGTACCCAACCCAGGGAGTTTTGTCCGAAACTTAACGAAAGCGAGACATCACGTCTTTGGGTGATCGTACAGTACTCGTGGCTTGTGGTCTGTGTTTGATGGAGGTAGCATTTTGGAAAGACTTAGTCCCTGTGGCTGCACGGTATTAGACATTCAGATGGAAATGTGTATGGATGTTTTGACACTGCTTTTGGGTTACTGTCATATTATTCGGTTGCTGGAGGTTTGTTGGGAGTGATAGGACAAGCGTGCGATTTTGACCATTCAGTACAGGGGCAGACTGACATTGTAGCTCTGGTTGTGGGTTACAGACCAGTTCCTTGTCATGGCTTGAGCCCAGCGGCCACGATACTGAATGTTTGGACATGTCGGCTGGCCGGCTAAAGGTCTCGGGCACTTTTATGTCTAGATAGTAGCAAGTAAATTTGGATAGTGATTTAATAGAGCCAAGGTCCAGCATCTGGATACTGAACACGTCCAGATAATGAGTGTCCGGGTATTTGAGGGGTCACTGGACATTACTGGTCGAAGGACTATGGTGGAATTCCGATATGAATAGTTTTCAAGTCAGTCACCAAAAATACCCCCCCCACCCCACCCCACTGAAAGCCAAGAGAAAGCCAACTGTTTGAGAGTGATTGCCTTGAATTAGACACCCTCGTCTATGATGCATCAAAGATTGACGCTCTTCATGCTAAAACATAATTTTTGATGAATTTTTTAAATCCAGAATTGCCTAACCGGCATCGCTTTACACCACCACTGATCGTGACTCAAAGTGTGTCATGGGTTACTCTTCAGCCTAACACTGTTCTGACGTGAGAGGGTTAACTGTCTGATAACTTTAAGTGTACAATTGATGTGTGTTAAAACTGTATGAATACCCTACACATGTTATGTGTACAAATAACCCTTCATAAGTCGAACTTTTAGAAGACGGAATCTTCGGTTAGCTGAACTCAGGCCGAGACCACGTATGTAAGTAGGCCGAAATGTGGAGGTAGGGGGACAAATGGCACCAGGCGGACACGTGGCGCCAGTCTGCTGCTCGCCTTTGGAGACGTTGTCGCGCCATTCTTACTGTCATCTAGTGCTGAGAAGTGCTGTCCTTTTTTTGCCTTCTGCCTTGCCATGGAAGGTTCAAAGCGTAAAAGAAATGATACTGGCACCTCTAGTCGTAAGGGAATGAAGCTTGAAAAAAAAAAAAGTGTGTGTGTAACTTAGTGTTAAATGATCATGATTAAAGTTCAGTACTATTATTACTGCAAGTGTTACATTGCAGTCTGTCATAGTGATTACATTTAAGTTTAGTTCTTAATGTTCAGTGAAATATATACTGGGTACTGTTTAGAATGTTACGTTAAATTGTGAACTCAGCCACCTCCACAACTGTCTCCAACATAAGCTGCCGACAGATCTGTATTGCCTCTAGCGAAAGGTAAATTAGGTGCACTGATGTTTTTATTAGAAGGCAAACTGCATTCACCAGCCTCACACTGCGAACTGCCCGGGCCCCCGGCTGCACACCGCAGGACCCTTCCGGTGACATCATCACTCGTGACATAACTGGTGTGTGCTCGCGCACACACAGTAACAGCAATATGCACTAACGCTCTCATCCTCTCTTCTTAATTTGACAAAAGATTCCAAGGATGAAGCTGGATGGTCTATTGACGTCTGATACACACTATGTATCCAATACATAGACTTTTGTGTGATTACCATCAAAACCCGATATGCACTATGCATCCAATACATAGACTTTTGTTTAATTACTATCAAGACCCAGTCTGTGGCCACATACAGATATGTGATGTCTCTTGAAGTATTATAATCCTTCTAGTCTCAGCTGACTGCTGCACGGAGCCGCTCGGTCGAGGCACCTTTCTTGGTGAGACAATCAGCCAGTTGTTGTGATGTATCCACCCAAGATACTTCATCAATCTCCCCTCGCTCCAACACGTCTTGTAATACAGCAATATCAATTCGCAATCTCCTGTCTTCTATGCTCCTACAGGAGTAAAGGGCATCCACCAGACTCTTGTTGTCGACAAAACACTTTATTTTGATCTTTCCACATCCAGAGACCTCACGCAATATGTTGGCGAGATATACAGCAGTCTTAGCACATTCAGGCAGCGCTAACGCTTCAGCAGGTAAGGTAGATTTGACAACCCTCCTGATCTTTCTTGTCTGCCAGAATATAGGACATCTTGCCTCACTAGCATCTCGTAGGAAGATCACAAAACCTCCCTGAGACCCATTTCCTACAAGGTTGGCAAATGAGGCATCCGAAAAGCACTCTATATGACAGTCCTCAGTCGGCCTCATTCTTGGAATGTATAGCTTCATGTTGTCAGTCTTCACCCTTGAGATCACCTTATTGAGTCTAAGCAAATCCGCTACGGTAGCTCGGTTGCTAGTCACATTCAATTCACACACATCAAAGGCAATATCTGGCCGAGTGTGTGTGGCAATCTAGTTGAGTTGCCCAATTAATGCTCGGTACTCCTTTTTCTCAGACTCGAACAGCTCTCCTGATTTTACTTCTGCACGATGTCTACTCAGTGTGACTGGTTTCAAAGATGAAGCATGCTGGAATTGGTCGAGCATTATGCTGCAATCGATGTTGGAGATGACATTGAGACCAATGTATTTGAAGGCTTTTGATTCTGAACTGCCGATGAGGAATATTTGACTCAATCAGTTTATCACTTGCTGCTCGAACTCATGTGTACCAGCCCAAAGGAAGTCATCGACATAAATGCATACAATGCTTTTGACTTTGCCACTATTGCTCCAAGAGAACAGCGCTGAATCCAGTGATGACACTTTAGCTCCGAGACTCAACAGTTGATCTTTTACGCGCAGATACCAATGCCTAGCAGCATCACAAAGGCCGTAAACAGTTTTCTTTAGTCTCCATAACTTACCATTTGCATATTCAGGCGGAGGATGTAAATGAACAACTCTCTCAGTGTCGTTACCTTGCAGGTAGGCAGCTTTCACATCCATAGTGTGGCAATCCCACTGGTTGGTGGAGGCCAAAGAAAGTGCCAAACGCATTGCTTCTTTTGAACAAGTAGGCGAGTCTTTTCGGAGATCCACTGTGTCTTCCTCAGATCCTCTGGCAACTAAGCGGGCTTTAACAATAGGCTTTCCATTTTTCAGTTTTTCCATCACAACCAATCGAACCGTTATGGCACCTTGCCCAACATCATCTACTTCCTCATACACATCATTATTCTGCCAGTTTGTAATTTCATGTTCCTTAGCGCATAATACGGCCTCAGAGTTGAAAAGAACAAGCATATCTGCTTCATCATCAACCACTTCCCATTCGCTAAAATTCTTCTGCAAATCTATCCAATCAATGCTGCCGTCAGAGTCCCTCTTCAAATTGTAGCAGTGTTTGTACTTTCCAGTGGCTTTACCTGCCCGACTCACAATCATTCCAGACACCAACTCTCCACTTTCTGATTGTATTCCCTTTATATGTTGACCAACAGAAACTTTGGTAGGCTAATTAATCGGAACAGAAACTGCGGGATGCTCATCAACCGGAACTGCACCATCTTCTGATTCGTCATCTGGTGGATAGTCATTCAACACTTGCAAAGAATCGTCATTAGGCTTCTCCTGGGCAACATTGTTCTTCTCATCACTGGTGATACCACCTTCAACTGTTGTATCTTGCTCTGGCGCACGTGCTAGACGACACACGTGCACTCGTACATAAACATAGACACTGCCGTGTCTCACCAGAATTTGTTTCCCATCTCTGCCTATTACAATTCTGGGACCGTGCCACTCATGACTGTCATTTCTTTTGTAGAAGACTTCATCTCCATTTCGGATGTAGTTTAAGTCACTTGAACGTACGTTGTGCCACAGAGCCCTAGCCAAACGTTCATCTGATTCAGTGTTTATAAACTCTTGTCTTGCTAAATGAAGAGCATTCAAGTTGTCTCACAATTTTCAATGGTGATGTAGGTTCCAAGGCTGGAGGATCATTTGCGTACACCTTTGGCAGGCCAGGGTTTTGACCAAAAACAAGTTGGTTAGGAGAAAAGCCTGCGTTGTTGGTGAGAGCATTTCTTGCCGATACTGCCCATGCCAAGCCCACATCCAATTCACATTGGCTATCAGCCATTATCTTCCTAACAATGTCACCAATGACTGCATTTTGACGCTCACAGACTCCGTTGCTCCATGGATTCTCTGAAGACATTGTCATGATCTTGATATTGAAGGCCTCTCCCAATGCTTTCATTTCAGCATTGTTGAATTCACAGCCATTGTCTGTAAGAATTTTTCCAGGTGTACCAAACACAACAATCCAGCTCCGAAATATTCCTTTGATAATGGTGGGCGCACACTTGTCTGTGATTACTATTGCATTACAATACCTGGTCGCCAAATCAACAAGGACTAAGAAGTAATGCCTTCCCCAAGCTTTCAAATCCACAGCTATGGCTTCGTTAAACTTAGACGCAATGGGTAAACTGACTACAGGTCGTGCTTGGTTTTCTTGAATCTGCAACAGACTGTACAAGCATGAGATACAGCCTTGATAGCCTGCTCCAGTTCTGAACTTTTAATCCCCGCATCTGTGATCAGTTTAATTAGTTTCACCGATGTTGGGTGTCCAAACTGCCTGTGAAGCTTCAAAGCCGTTTTTTCTACATCACCTCCAAGAGATGCCAGCGTGATTGTTTCACAAAATTCGCGACTTAGTCATAAAGAAATTGGAAGCAAATAATGGCCTTAAGATGAGGACTTCAAATTAATGATAGTTCCACAAATTGTGACCTGGTCACTTCCAAAGTTAATCAACATTTTTGCTTTTTTCATGGAACATTTACTCAGCAGCAAGGGAATATTGCAGTTCACAACATCTGTCACAATGGTTGCACACATATTTCCAATGTAGCAGGGCAGAGTAACATGTTTGAGGGAAGAAACTGTGACACCATCAGCAAAAGTAAACGTTGAGTATGACGCTTCTTCTCTTACAGCTTCACGTTCGTAATCAGTGAGCTTACTTAGATAGCAATTGATCCATTCAACTCCACATACAGTTGCAGAACACCCTGTGTCAAGAACCGCACATCCCTTAGATTCTTCTACTAGAGTGTAATATACCTCTACTAGCGACATCATCCGCATAACCCATAAATTACGACAGATGCACTATTTCAGAATTTTCTTCTTGACTGCCGTCGTTTTCGTATGCATCTGGACAGTCACGTGCCCAATGAAATCTAGAATCACATACGAAACACCTCGATACCTTTCCGTCAGACCCAAGTGGGTTCTGCCTCCTCCCGGTGGATGAGCGTTGGGGAATTCTAGCAGATACGGTTGAATATCGGCCACCACCACAACCTCGATCACGTACTGCACCACCCCGCAACATCGTCACTCCAAAATACTGGTTCACACTTCACCTCCCTGGTAGACACTGATGCATCATTCTGCCCGCCAATTTCACCAGCAAAATTACGATTCAGGGCAGATTTCATGTTTTCGTATGTCGTCTCAATTATTGCGGACATCACTAGTTGTTACTCACTGTCTGAAAATTTGCATGCAGCTAAGAGCATAAAAGCCATCATAGAATTTGGCAGTGCCGTGTCCTGCTTCATAAATTTGAAATAAACATGCTTAAATTCTCCAACGAACTTACGAATGTTCATGTCACTGGCTCTTCTGAAGTTGTACAATTCATGAAAAGCTGCAAACTGCCAACGTCCTTTGTCCACGAGAAATAAACTGTCTAGTTTTTTCAGCAAGGTCTGAACACCATTCTCTTGTTTCAATTCAGCCGCATCAATTTCCGAAGACGCCACCTTCGCTCTTCCAGACAATGGCAGGTGAATAGCTAAGGCTTGCCTCTCTTTCAGTAAGTCCATCAGTTCGCACCAAATGTCGATGTCCTTCTTCCAACTCTCATAAGCAGAATCATTTTCAAGTTTTGGAGGCCACTTATTTGAGCAAGACACACTCACCGGCCTCATACCGCGATTGCCTGGGCCCCCGGCTGCACACCGCAGGACCCTTCCGGTGACGTCTTCACTCGTGACGTAACAGGTGTGTGCGCGTGCACACACACAGTAACAGCAATATGCACTAACAGTTTTTTTTTTGTCTTTTTTATTCATTTATGCACTGTATATGCTCCTTTACTGTAGTGTTGAAAAGACAAGTAATAAGTATTGTTTTTGCAATCTGGAGGGTGAAAATCCATCTCCGACACACGCTGCCGACGGGTCTGTACTGCCTCTGTGAATGATTTTCTACCAATTAACCACTTCGGTACCGTAACGTCTATCTCTACTTTATTTACACTTCCTCTCTCCGATTTTATGACACTCAGGACTGGACTTACCTACTGAAAGGGTTAACGAAGGCTGTACCAACCCTGTGCACTTCCTCAGATCCTCCCTACACTGAATAAAATTGTCTGGTGGTAGCAGGAACAAAATGAAAATACACCCAGCACTGAAGGGGCTAATGGTATATTAAATGCACTACAGTAAGACCCCACTATATCGGACTAATTGGGGCTCAGGCCAGTCCGAAATATGCGATTTTCCGATAAAAGCGACATCCGGACTTACCCCTGCTATTCCGGACTTTTTCCGATATATCAGACATTAGTCCGGATTGCATCTGTAGTTTTCACCACCATTGCAGTATTGTACTGTGTTATACCTTCACTACATTAATCAGATAGTATAATAATATTGTACTGTGCACTGAAAAACATGTCTTTTGCTTGTCTTATTGTGGTGAACATAGCTGAAGTTGTCAGGCAGTCCGGACTGCTTTTTGGCTATATCGGACTTTTTCCGATATATAGGGGTTTAGTCCGGTAGCTCCTCGAGTCCGATAAAAGCGAATTCCGGTCTACTGAAGTCCGTTATATCGAGGTTTTACTGTTTATTGTTTTTTGCCATAATTTTTTTATTTATAGGCTATATACTCCTTTAATTTAGTGTTGAAAGGACAAGTAATAGGTATTGTGTTGGCAGTTTTTTGGGGGGAATATTCGGTAAGACAGAAAATTTGGTAATTCAAACCAGGGTAGAGCCCCATATAGTTCAACTTATGAAGGGTTTACTGTATATAAACATATAAGGCTGAGATCTCAGCTTACTGACGGGGAATTGTCTTGTACAGTGGTAGGTGGTGGCGACCATCATCCACTCACTTGATGTAGTGCCGCCTACTTCTTCCTTAGCCTTTATCATTCTTTTTCTGTGCCTGCCCTCCTCTCTTCCTATTTCTCACATCTTTCCTGTCACTTCTTATTGCTTTTCTTTCCTCTACAGGTGGCCTTACATTGAGTGACAAGCCAAATGGTTTCCTATAAGCCAAGAAACCATTTACAACGCTGGGTGGTAACCATATAACCAAACTATACATGCTCCTACATGTCAGCGAGTGGGTTGGTGGAGGGTTAGTGCCCTTCCCCATAAAACAAATAACTCAAAAAAAGTCAAAAGGCCGCGCCTTACAGGAACGGCAACAGGTAGATAGATAGAATTGTTTTGACAGGGAATTATCCCAGGCTGGATCCTCCTAGTCTCACGTTTGCTAGTGTAAGCGACGTACTCTACAGTCATCTGTGTTGCCAGCGTTTTTTTGGATACCCCCCTGGATCTACGTTGTGTTTTATGCATCCATCATGTCAATTAAATGCCCATTTGTCACTCCTGCATCTGGTGAGAGAAAAGAGAGGAAGGCAATTACTCCTGAGATGAAACTCATTATATCTGCTGAGCATGAAGGTTTGAAACCCATAATGACCATTACACGTAAACCTGGACTTTCATAATCGATGATCTCAGTAAGGTATTCAATAAATAACATGAGATTATACATTATTATAGAATAGGCATTGTGTTAATGGGTTTACCCAACTGTAGGGTAATGTAAGTGTTCTATGCACATTTAAGTTAGGCTTGGCTAGGCTATGATGTTTAGTTGGTTAGGTGTAATAAATGCATTTTTAAATGCATAACTTACGAAAAAATCCACTCGTGAGCAGTTTCTTGAAACGTAACCTGTACGTAAGTGGGGGGGACCACCTGTACTTCCCATTGGGTGTGGTCCATGTGCATCGTCAGAGCGGCAGGGATACCTAGCACCAGTTTTTGGTAATTTGTGTGTGATCAATGATACAGTAATACCCCGGTATACAATATCTCTAGATGCAATACCCCGGCTTAATGATGGGGGATAGAAATACTGCCATACCCTGCCTGACGATGGCCAAACCACGGTTTAACGATGGGTTTTGATTTTTTTTTACCAATTTTGATGATATTTTAGACTTAAATTGTGTGTTTAGATTGATTTATAAACAGTTTTTTGACTTAGATTAATGTGTTTTAGCCATAAGTGGGGTGAACATTGTCATTTTAAGGTACAGTTTACTAAGTTTGATTTTTTCCAGACATATACAGTATATGATGATTTTCAGTTTTATTTTTTGTTTGTGGTAGGTGGGAGCACTTGTCATCCACTCACTCCTTGTATTGTTGCTCTCGGGTGTCTGCCCTTTCCTCCCCTCCATCGTTCCTTCCTTCCATCCTCTTCTGTCATTCTTTCCTTCATTTTTTCCTCGTCCATATGCTTATGGGTTACTTTACACTCCCTCTTTTGTCTTTCTTTCCTTCATTCTTTCCCCTTCTTTATGCCTGTGGGTGACCCTACGCTGAGTGACAAGTCAAATGGTTTCCTGTACACCAGGAAACCATTTACTACGATGGGTGGTAACCATATAACCAAATTTTGGCGCCTGGTGGATTAGTGAGTAATTACTGCGCTCCAGTCGGATTGAGCCGGTGAAGGTTTATATCCAAGGGATGGTTGGGGATTATTGCTCACATAATGCCACTCAGGGATGAGTGAGGCTGGTCACTCTCATCTTAAATGTCAGGACCAACTTGCCTAGCCCCGGGCTTCTGTATTCCTTATGGGGCAACATAGGATTAGATGATGGATGGATGGTTTTAGTAAGTTATTTACAGGTGTTAGGCTTAGGTTAGCTTCTTTTACAGCTGTTAGGCCATTTAGATTGGCTCTAAACTTGTTTTTCAGCTCATTTGGGTGAGTTTTGGACTTGGATTGGGGGAAATCCAAGGCCGAAAAACACATCCCATTACATTACATGTTAAAACTACCCTTATATACAATACCCCACCTAACGATGGGTTTTCACCTAACCAATTGCCTCGTTAAACTGGGGTATACCTGTATTAGGACTCTACCTACCAAGGTTCGAACAGATCAACAGATGATCGTAGGACTTTAGGGGCTAATTTTCTATCTATCTATCTATCTATCTATCTATTGCCAGACGCCTCAATCCCGAATGGGGTGGCCACAAACAAATCGCCTCCATGTCACTCTGTCCCCTGCCATTTCACTACCACGCTCCCAACTCCCCCCTCTCTCATATACCTCTCCACTCCATCCCTCCATCTCATCCTCGGCCTCCCCCTCCCTCTCGCCCCCTTCACCTCACTCACATACACTCTCCTCGTCAATCTTTCACTCTCCATCCTCTCCACATGCCCAAACCACCTTAACGTGTTTCTCTGTTTCTCCTAACGCTTCCCATCACATCCTCAACCACACCACAACGCTCCTTCACTTCCTCATTTGTTAGACTGTCTCTCCATGTGACTCCACATGCTCTAATTTTCACATGATAAAATTTTGGTGAATTATATTTTGTGTGCATATACAATCACTACACATCATTATTGTTACCAAATTACAGGTGGTCTCTGACTTACGATCAGGTTACATTCCGAGAAACTGATCGTAAGTGGAATTTATCATAAGTCGAAAATGCATTTAATACACCAAACCAACCGAACATCGTAGCCTAGCCAAGCCTACCAGACATATTAAACGTATTTAGAACACTTACATTAGCCTGCAGCTGGGCAAGATCATTAACACAAAGCCTATTTTATAACAGTGTGTTGAATATCTCATGTGATTTATTGAATACAGTACTGTACAGAAAGTAACCATCGTAGTCGAAAAATCATAAGCCAGCTGTTCGTAATACAGGGACTGCCTGTACAGTAATACTTCGATATACGATACCCCTGGATGCAATACCTCGGCTTAAGGAAGGGGGGTACAAATACCACATCACCCCACCTTGCGATGGTCAACCCCGGTTTAACCCTTAGGCGCCGGGCACGGGTACGTATATCCACCCCCAGAAAGAACTGGGTTATTTTCAGGATAATCGATTTTCCCCCAAATATTTTTTTTTTCATTACAAATCAGTCACAAATGACAAAAAAACATAAAAAGAGCGTACTTGATCTCGTTTGGCAAGAGGTGGTGGTGTGGTGTGAGGGAGGTGATGCGTGACGGCCAGGCTGAGTCTGTTCAAGGTCGCGGTTGTGTGTTGACGGTGGTGATGGAGGGAGGGAGGGATTATTATCTTATTATCTCGTGCAAGAATAAGTGTTTGAGTGTGTCTTTGTTTCTCTTACTAATTCACAATGCCGTATGAACACAATATTATGACTAAAATAGAAAAAAAAAACAAGTAACTAATAAAGATTGCTTACTTTATGTTTTCCGTGATACTTACCTGTACAGTAATCACTCCAATATCCGATGTAATAGAGCCAAAGGCATGTCCGAATATTGGTTTTGTCCGGATATTGGTCCTGAAGCTCCAGCAATGGTTTTTCATGACCCTAACCTAAATCAGAAAACTACCTTCCTACCTCCCTACTGGACATGTATAGCACTTATTTAGGTCCCTTTTCACATAAATAATGCACACATAGCATGAATTTATTGAATTTTAACCAAAAAATGATGATTTAGAGGTGAGTGAGTCATAGGTGCTCAGAACTTGCCAGCATAGTATAAGTAAGTATCTGACATGGAAATCATCTTTTCTCACATTTTATGCACTAAATTATTGGATACAAAGCATCAAATACAGTAAATGATGTAAATTGCTACCAGAAAAATGGTTAGGTTAGGTTAGGTTATGACCGAACATGAAATTCACTGCCTTTCACCTTTTTCCTAGCTGGTGCACTTAAGAACCATGCATGAAAGAATTAAATTAAAAGCAGGAAATTATGATTAACACAATGTTAGGTTAGGTTAGGTTAGGACCGGACATGAAATTCACTGCTTCCACCTTTTTCCTAGCTGTTGCACTTAAGAACCATACATGAAAAAAATTAAATTGCAAGCAGGAAATTATGATTAACATTTTTGGTATATTTTTAACACATTTACAGCATGGTGAAAACAGGTTAGGCATGAAAATCTTTATGGTAAGCATGGGTTAGGTTAGGTTAGGACCGGACATGAAATTCACTGCTTCCACCTTTTTCATAGCTGTTGCACTTAAGAACCATGCATGAAAAAATTAAATTGCAAACAGGAAATTATGATTAACATTTCTGGTAATTTTTTAACACATTTACAGCATGATGAAAACAGGTTAGGCAT
>JAGKTI010005910.1:0-42842 GCA_018397915.1 Birgus latro
CCTCAGACAGCTGAGTCTCAGTGAGAAAGAGAAGGTGAGGTTTAGAGGAGAAGAGGTGGTGCTCAACAGCGTGAAAGTTAGAGGAAAGGCCGCGAATGTTACAGAAATGAAGAAGGAGTGAGTCAGACAGTGGTTCCAGGCAGCTCTTTGAGTCGTCACCAGGAGAGGGGCAGATGATGGGGGCATTTATGGTCCACCCCCCTGGGGACTCCGAGGCATGATTTTTATGCGCCATTATGGGAATTTTGAAAAGGAAGTGTAGTGTGTAGCGTGTATGTAGTTTGGTGTTGACAGTTAGAGAAACTTGTATAGGAGAGCATGCTGGTCTACTCTCTGTGTAACTGAGACACTGAAAAAGTTCAGCAAAGGAGGATGGTCAGGAACAAGTCCCGAGGGCTGATGAAACGGGAGCTCCAGCTCTCCCTGTCATCAGCTTTCCATCCTCCCTGGGAGTACTGCCCTGCTCGACTGGTGCTACAGTCTCCTCACCCTAAAAACAGAGGAGGGGGTCCCTAGTCCCCTCACCCTGCCCCTTTTAGTCGCCTTTTACGACACGCAGGGAATACGGTGGCGGAATTCTTCCTAACACAACCTGGCCGCACAGTAGTAGTACCACCCCTCAGTGCGGCCAGATTGTGTCCCCCCCGCCACAGCATTTCACCACACACTCCATCAATTCCTGGGGCTTTCCCCATTTTAACTTTCTTCATTGCTTCCACCACTTCCATCCTACTGATTTCTTCCTCTCTTCTCACAACCCCCCTTCTCCCTGCCATTCCCCAGCCACTTATACTTGCATTACTTTCATTTTCTATGTTCAACAGTTCATTAAAGTGTTCTCTCCATCTGTTTACTTTTTCTCCCTTCTCCACTAGTAATCTACCATTTTTATCTTTCACACCCCCACTGACTTCGTTGGCTCCCTGTCTTGCTCTCTTTACCTCCTTCCAGAACATTTTCTTACATTCCCTCCACTTTGCACTCAAATTCCTTCCAAATTCCTCATCCACTCTCTTCTTACTCTCTCTTACTAATCTTTTCACTTCTCTCCTCCTCTCTACATATAACTCTCTCGTCTGTCTCTCAGCTTCTTCGACGCCCCTGTTCCTCATCCACTCATTATATGCTTTCTTCTTTTGTGCCACAGCCTCTCTCACCTCTTCAGTCCGCCATGCTGTTCCCTGATTTCCCTTTCATCTTCTCTTCACCCCACACACCACCTCACATGCTGCACAGATTTCTTCTGTGAATATCTTGCATACACCTTCCACATCCCCCATCTGCTCCAATCTATATTTATCCAATCGCTCCTCCACTTCCCTTTTATATTCAGCCTTTATTCCATCCTCTTGTAACTTTTCTGCCCTCCTTGTAAGAAATACTTCCTCCTGTCCCTCCCTTCTTCTCTTCCTCCATCTTGTTTGGATTCTGATTCTGGCCACCACCAAGTGATGGTCAGAAAGTCCACTCCCCCATTACACATCTTCTCATCCTTTCATCCACACATACATAGTCAATCATTGCCTTCCGTTCATTCATTCCATCGTCCACCCTTCTCACCACTCACCATGTATACCTATGGATCATTTTGTGCCTGAAGAGGGTATTAGCTAACACCAACCCTCTCCCGGGACAAATGTCCACTAAAGCACTGCCATTCTCACTAGAGGTAATGGATATAAAATTACAGTATTGGCAAATGTTTCTTGTCAGATGAAGCAAAGCATTTTTTCTTCAACAGGTTCATCAACACATGGAACAAGTTGCCTAGGAATGTGGTAGACAGCAATACAGTAATAACATTTAAAAGTGGTGTACTGTAGATAAGTACTTATCTTTGAATCCCTAGTTTAACACATTCATGGCTGAATAATGTAAAAAACTGATGTTTTCCTCTCTCTCAGATCATGGTGAATGCAGCATCAGCACTACAGTATGAAATAAATATAATTTTTCCATTTCAGAGTAAGGTAGTGTAGAAGAGTTTTACCCTTCAGTCTTTTCTTTGAAATTTCCATGACACCTTTTCTATGCTGCATAGTGGTCCTTCTCACTTTTTCCTGCTGGCTTCAGCTGGAGGGTTTGGTTTGCAGGGTGGGGAGCTGCTTTGCTTTCCTATCCTTAGCACTACTTATAGAATTAGATGTAACCATAGACTCCTTAGCAAACACCATCATGTGGACCACTGGATCTTCCCCCCCCAACTCTGGGCATAGGCTTCACAGCCTGTTACCAAGGCCCAGTAGTCCTTCTGCATACTATACATCTCCACGTATCACCACTTCTGCGCAAACACCCACCATCCATATTGAATACATGCTAAGGTTGTTTCATACAGGACTGGTGTATTGGTATTGGCGGGGGTACTTTACGACATGTCAGCAGGTCTTTTGGTGGGTCAGTACAGTCTCCTTTTATGAAATTCAAATCCTTAACCCCTAGATGTCGGGTGTCAGTCGGAACTGTAAGAAAAATTGGTGACGCCAGGTGTCGGTAGCAACCTCACATGTTTTCCCGGCACAGTTTAAAGTGGCCGCCACTTTAACCTCGTCAAAAAGCTTGGGGCAGACTCTCACCAGCCAGTCCAACCTTACTTAAGTCATCTCCATGACGTTGTCAGGTGTAGGACGATCTTCTCTTAACGTTTCTCATCCAATTTTGTTCTCGCCTTGCATGGACTTTTGCCTCATCCATCCCTGCCAAGCCTCTTTCCAAGGATACTAGGAAAGGGCTCAGTGATTGTGTCATAGGGCATGCCTTGGACACCACTGTGTCTGGTATGTCTAATAATGGAGAAGTTATCATGTTGAGAACAAAGCCATAGTCGGGCTGCAGGCAGACACAAACACATCCTGTTCTCGTGGCAAATATTAGTCCTGTTCTTCACGTCATTACTCATTAACGCAGTGACCTAATGTCCTGGAGATACTTTCATTGGCAAAAAGAGTTGGTGAGTAATATGGTCTTTAATTTATTTCCCTAACCTATAGTTTCTGAGATATTAAGGTTAGAAGTAAAGCCATTTTGCTCCCCTCCCCCCCGTACTGAGGTGAGGCGCAAGTAGATTTCAGCCCGGTGGTTAGGGGTTAAATTGTTCCCTGCCCCAGCGGGGATTCGGACCTGGGTCCATTAGGGCTGCAGGGAAACTCTCTACCAATTTAGCCACTGTCTGTTTCTGTTTGCTTTCCATTGTCCTCCTGTGTATGATAGTACTGTATTATGATCTGAAGTGCATTACAATTGTATGTTTATTTTTCTATTCTCTTAGATGTATGAGGATTGACGCAGTTATGTATTGGATATCCATATGTTTATGTTCCTTAACAATTACCATTAGACCTGTTTTATTATTATATCATATACATAGTTGACTTAATGTCACCTTGATTGCTGAAACTGCTACTTGTTTTCTTATTGATTAAATTGATAATCATTTCTTTCCTATTGTAGCTCAACTCTCGCATCCAGGCCAAGAATCACTATGAAGGGAAGCAACATACAAAGAAGGTTAAAAACTACCTGATAGAGAATGCTCGCAAAGATGGAGCACCCCCAGCAAAAGCACCTAAAATTGATCTTTCCACCCCCAAAAAGGTTAGTGTGATTTGAATTACTGTAACTTGAAAAATAAGAGGGAAGAGGGATGGACAGTTTAATCCTTCTATCTTGTGCCTTTCATAACATGTATTTTTTATTTGCTCATTTATTCATTCTCCAGTCCATTTCACTACTCTACACTACATGTGTAGTGCATGAGTGCAATAATAAACATTCTGATTTATTTTTCTTATTAATCAGTCACGCTGCGTGTGATAGGAACGATTGGAAAGAAGTTGTGAATGAATAAATGGTGATGTGGCCCTGATGGGATATTCTCTCGCATTTGGTCTGATCCGCTGATCAGGTCAGGTGCGGGTAAGGGGATGGGTTCATTATGATGTGGTAGGGGTAAACCAGCTCTGCTGTCTGGCCCTGCAGCGGATGTCGCTGATTGCACTGCGCAGTTGACCCTCGTGCGGTGTGGTGCAGTGAGGATCTGTCCCTTCTCCCTTTGGGGCAAAGATACAAATAAATGTGTGTGTGTGTGTGTGGATGAGTAAATTGGGAGTGTCGTCCTGTCTCAGCTACCTCCCTTTTTTTGGGGGAAGCAGCCTAGGTATATAGATAAATTAATCACTCTAATGAAAATGTACTAACCTACCACTCTACAATCCTTTTTGGAGGCACTGTCAGGGGAGGCAGTGCCAAGTCACTTGTTTTACAACACCACCTAAGCATTAGAAATGGTGATGGGAGAAATCATTATAAACCTGGAGAGTTGTGGGGTGGATGCATTGTTTTTATATCTCCAATATTACCTTGTGAAGCTGAAGGACCTTCCCTGTAAGTCATCACGTCACATCTACTTTTGGACCTTACCTATAAGCCATCATGTCACATCAACTTTTTAATCCATTCACAGTCAACTTGGGACTGAGTCCTGTCACAGGATACTAATGCTAGAATAGATTCTAAGTTATAGTACTGGTGGCCATATTTTAAAAACATTTTGCCAGGGTAGGCATTCCCTTTTGCCTGGCATTCACTTTTGTGATATTGTCAAACCTACATCTTCATCAGGGCTGGTGTTTGAATTCCTTGGCTGGCAGATCACTTTTGTGATAACCCTGGCAAAAGGTTTGCCAGCTTATTGGTAAACCTACATCTTCATCAGGGCTGGTGTTTGAATGCCTTGGCTGGCAGATTATGCACTTTAATTCAGTTTCTGATGATGTATATGTAGCATTTGTAAAAGAACAGAACTCATATTGCTTAATAACAAGTTCATGATGTCAGGTTCATAGCCAATGCAGTGTAAATCATATTGCCAAGTTGTATTACATTTTTAGTCTTTTTCATGTCATTGTGAAGATCTGGTAGGTGGGATCATCCAATGGTAGATGGGGGTGCCCATCATCCACCCACTTAGTGTAATGGTACTCTGTTTTTAGGATAGCTCTACATTGAATGGCAAGCCAAATGATTTCCTGTAAACCAGGAAAGCATTTACAACACTGGGTGGTAACCTTATAACCAACCAACACATGCTCCCTACATGGCAACAAGTGGGTTGGCGGAGGGTTGGTGCCCCTCCCCGGAAAACAACTAACTAAAAATACGAAAAAGAAGCCTCAGACCAGGACTGACCAAAAGATGATGACTAAGAACCGAACACAGGACATGGTACAAATTGTGATGTGGAATGTAAGGGGTGCAAACAATGAGGTGAAAGAGAGAGAGATTATTCAGGTGCTTGAGGGTGCAAAAGTGGATGTATGTGGATTAACTGAAACTAAATGGAAAGGTGAGAGTGTGAGAGAATGAGAGTATGGATGGGGAGGGGGAGGCCAAGGATGAGATGGAGGGATGGAGTGGAGAGGTATATGAGAGAGGGGTGTGTGAGCTGGGAGCAGGGCAGTGAAATGGTGGGGGACAGGGTGACATGGAGGCAATTTGTTTGTGGCCTCCCTTTATGGGATTAAGGCATCTGGCAGTAGATAAATAGAGATAGATGAAGATCTTCATGGAAGTTTGAATCAATAAAGATGGTAAAGGTGAAAAGCAGTAGTTCTTAACCAAGGGAACATCGAGCCCTTGGGGATACAGTACCAATTATCATGAAACACAGGCCAATTCAGTTTACAAATGTACTTTCTTTTTCACTGGTTTTGATACAGTAAACTCATGTTTTTCGCATGTGCTTTACGTTTTTTCAAATACAGTAACTATCTATCTATCTGTTACCCGACGCCTTAATCCTGTAAGGGGTGGCCACAAACATATCGCCTTCATGTCGCCCTGTCCCCTGCCATTTCATTGCCCTGCTCCCAGGTCCCCCCCTCCTCTCATTTTACCCTCCACTCCATACCTCCATCTCATCCTTAACCTCCCCCTTCCTCTCCCCTCCTCCACCTCACTCACATACACTCTCCTCGTCAGTCTCTCACTCTCCATCCTTTCCACATGGCCAAACCACCTCAGTGTATTTCTCCTAACACTTCCTGTCACATCCAGATCCACATCACAATGCTCCTTCACTTCCTCATTTGTCAGTCTGTCTGTGACTCCACATGCTCCTCTCAAATAACTCATTTCCACTGCTCTCACTTTTGACTTGTGTCCCTCCAACAAGGTCCAAGCTTCACTTCCATACGTTAGAGTTGATATCACAATACTGTCGTGTAGTAGCTTTTTCACTTCCATGCTGACTTCCCTGTTTCTTGTCACTGCTTTCAAGGAACCAGCAACCTTTCTTCCTTGCTGTACATTTTCAAGCACTTTGTCTCTAAACTTCCATCCTTATTCATCACACTACCCAAGTACTTAAACGCACTCACATTTTCAAATAACTATCTATCTATCTATTGCCAGACACCTCAATCCCGCATGGGGTGGCCACAAACAAATCGCCTCCATGTTGCTCTGTCCCCCGCCATTTCACCACCCCACTCCCAACTCACACCCCCTTCTCTCATTCACCTCTCCACTCCATCCCTCCATCTCATCCTCGGCCTTCCCCTCTCTCTCGCCCCCTCCACCTCACTCACATACACTCTCCTCGTCAGTCTTTCACTCTCCATCCTCTCCACATGCCCAAACCACCTTAACGTGTTTCTCCTAACGCTTCCTATCACGTCCACAACCACACCACAACGCTACTTCACTTCCTCATTTGTTAGTCTGTCTCTCCATGTGACTCCACATGCTCCTCTCAAATAAGTCATATCTACTGCTCTCACTCTTGACTTCTGTCCTTCCAACAGGGTCCAAGCTTCACTTCCATATGTTAGAGTTGGTATCACAATACTGTCATGTAATAACTTTTTCACTTCCATGCTCACCTCCCTGTTTCTTGTCACTGCTTTCAATGAACCAGCAACCTCCCTTCCCTCCTGCACCCATTCAAGCACTTCACCCTCCAGACTTCCATCCTTACTCATCACACTACTCAAGTACTTAAATGCACTCACATTCTCCATATCCTCCCCGTCCAATCTCACTGTACATTCACTGGCTTCACTTCTCTCGAAGACTTTACTCTTCCCTACATTCAGCTTTAGATTCCGTTTCTTACACACTCTCCCAAACTCATCTACCAAGCCTTGCAGCTCCCCTTCATCTGTGCTCAACAACACAGTATCATCTGCAAACAACAGTACAGGAATTTCCACACACTGCCCTCTCTCAGTAGGGCTGCTTCAACATCCACTGCCCGACCTTGTATCTCTTTTATAACCCCATCCATGTGCGGATTGAACAACCATGGAGACATGACACATCCTTGTTTCAAACCAACCTTCAAATGGAAAGATTCACTCAGTTTGCCATCCACACGCACTGCAGCCTTAGCACCCCCATACATACTCTTCACTGCCTTCAACAACTTCCCATCCACTCCATATATTCTTAATATTTTCCACAATCCTTGTCTATCCACCCTGTCATATGCTTTCTTCAGATCCATGAAGGCTGCATACAACTTCTTTCCCTTCTCTAGAAACTTTTCAAATAACACAAGTTCATAAATGGGGTAAATCCACTTTAATTTCACAATTTATTTGAAGTAATGTGAGATGTGAATTTGAAGCTCCCGCTGCTCCACGCTAGCTTTATTAGATGGCATGTTCAGTAGTCTCTCCCAGTCCCCGCAAATTGTTTGTTTTGGTAAATGATTTTGCTAGACTTTCATCATAGCTGGTAAGCGTCCAGCTAATGAAAATAAAGCTGGTACTGCACCCGAGAGACAAAGGAGGGCATTGAGTTTGAAAAAGAAGCTTGATGTATTGGGAAGCTACAGTAAGGACCTTAAAACATTGGTGAGTAGCCATGCCACTGGATTGAGTGAGAGTACCTTACACACAATTCATGATAATGCCAGGAAAATTCATGCCAAATCATCAGACACATATATGGAGAGGATGGAGATGTTAGCAGTGCCCTGTCACTGTGATTGTTATGGTAATATTTATTTGATTGATGTAATACAGATATCAAGGCAATAATAGCACATTCAGGAGTGAGAATGAATGAGAATATTATTGTGTATTTGATCTTAAATCAGATGTATGCTAATGATGTTACAGTATATATATATATATTTTTTCTTTATGTGTCTGACTCTGGGCATAGGCTTTACAGCCTGCTATCAGGGCCCAGCCGTCCTCCTACATACCATACACCTCTACATGTCACCACTTCGGCGCTAACACCCACCGTCCATATTGAATACATGCTAGGGCTGTCTCATACAGGACTGATGTATTGGTATTAGAGGGGTTATGACTGGCAAAGAATAAAATTTGACAAATAAATTTGGAAGATGATAAGGAAATTTAACCCGCCGAGTCCCACCGACGTACGATGCATGTCACTACTTTTTTCCGTGGACAGACCCAACGACGTGCATCGTATGTCATTCAGTTGCAAGGCCCATTGTGTGCACATTTTTTGACATTCGCGGGTGATTTTGGGAAGGCATATGTGGGAGACCTTCCTTTACCTGCTGTCAAGCGGGGATACTGCCTGGCCCCACCTACCCCCCCCCCTCTCCCCCTCCACACTGGGCAGTTCACCTGTTAGCTGTTACCTGGCCAGTAATGGTATGTTGCACCATGGTCTCTCCATTGATGAAATTCACAGTGAAAGTGATTCCTGAGGTGGAGGACAAAGAAACAAAGAAGCTAGAGGTAGAAACAAACAGAAGTGATGATGTGGTAATGTCGTAAAGGAAGGTGCCATATACTGGGGTTTTGGGTGAGTGAACAATGCTTGTAAACACGTATATTATTGTGTGAAAATCAATATAGACTTGTACTACACATAAATTCGTACCAAATAAATAAAATAAATACATAAAGTGGCTTGAATTAGTTAACCCTTCCATAGTTAGTTTTCTTTAGCCAGGTACCCTGAAAAAGAAGGAAAACGTAAGGTTGAGTGACACCTGTATCAACATTTCTAACTTCAAGATCACGATTTCTCTATGAATTTTCGATGTTTCTCATCAAAAGCGAAGGTTTCAGCCAAAAAACAAAAAGTCGAAAATCAGTCGGGACCTGGAGGTAGGCTGGGTAAAAAAACGGTCGGGACTGGACGGGTTAATAAGGTATGTTGATGGATGGCCCAGTATCACACAGGCTGGGGGAATATTGGAAGGGAGTAGGGTGATGAGGGAGGTAATTCATTTCCTGTGTATTGTTAACCTATACATAGCACCAGACTGGAAGTCTGAAGTGTGCTTCATGAAAGAAAACAAAAAAATGGCATTGAGGAGTGAAAGAAGATGTAATAAAGTAAATGTATATCAATTTTCAGGTCAGTATACGCCATATTTTAGCCACTACAGTTTCTTGAATTTGGATAATTTTGTAATGCCAGTAAAATGTGCATATACAGGTGCTCCCCAACTTATGATTGGGTTACGTTCTGAGAAACTGATCGTAAGTGGAATTTATCGCAAGTCAAAAATGCATTTAATACACGTAACCAACCAACCCCTCTCCTGGTGATGACTCCTCGACTTGCCTGGAACCATTGTCTGACTCACTTCTTCATTTCTGCAACATTTATGGCCTTTCCTCTAACTTTCTCTCTGTTGAACACCACCTCTCCCCCTCTAAACCTCACCTTCTCTTTTTAACCGAGACTCAGCTGTCTTAGGCAACTGACAGCAAACCCTTTTCTGTATCCTCCTACTTTCTCTATACTCATTTCAAAGCCAAAGGTGGATGTTGTGTATATGTATGCAGCGACTTATCTTGCTCTCATGTTTCTGAATTTGATTCTTCTGAATTCTCTACTCTCTGGCTTTGGCTGTCCTGTCATTCTCTGATTAAATATATCAGCACTGTTTACTTATCCCCTAATTCTACTGACTATCAAAAATTCTTCGACCATCTAACTTCTACGATGGAACACATTCTATCCATTTCTCCATTCTCTGAAATCTCCATTCCAGGAGATTTCATTGTTCACCACCACCTTTGGCTCTCGTCTCCTTTCACTGATCCACCTGGTGAACAAGGCTACACCTTTTCTGTCCTTAATGACCTAGAGCAGCTTGTACAGCACCCAACCTGTATCCCTGACCACCTTGGAGAGAGCTCCAACATACTTGACCTCTTCCTCACAACTAATCCTTCTGCTTACACTGTTAATCTTTTCTATCTGTTGGGCTCCTCTGATCACAACTTAATTTCCTTAACCTGTCCTATCGCTCTGGTACGGCCTGTGGACCCTCCAAAGAAACGTCAACTGTGGCAATTTGGAGCTGCGGATTGGGAGGCTCTCAGGCAGTATTCTTCGATTTTCCCTGGAATAATTATTGCTTCCATGGCCAGGAACCACCTGAGTGTGCCTTGTGCATTACGGAGGTTATTCTCTTGGGCATGGAAGCATACATTCCTTTCTCATATCCTTTGACTAATGCAAGAAAGTCTTGGTTTAATCACGCTTGTTCTAATGCTGTCCGCAACAAGGAGAGGGCCTATAAAAGGTACCAGAGCCAACCCATCCCTGAATCACATCCTTTTTATGTTTCTGTCCGGAATCATGCTAAGTCTGTTCTTCGCCCTGCTAAAAATAATTTGATCCGTGCTAAATGCTCTCAGCTCTCCAACTCGAATTCTTCCCACTCCTTCTGGCACCTTGCCAAAAACCTTTCTGACAACTTTACCTAATCATCCTTCCCTCCTTTTTTCTATTGTGATGGCTCTGTAGCTATATCTTCTACTGATAAAGCAGCTCTCTTTGTTCAGACTTTCTCCTTCAACACCTTAGATGATTCCTCCATCACTTTCTGCCCTCTGACTTCCTCATGGCTGACATTAAAATTTCTTCAGCTGATGTATTTTCTGTCATCACTGGCCTAAATACTAATAAGGGATATGGACTTGATGGAGTCCCTTCTGTTGTCCACAAGAACTGTGCTTCTGTGCTTACACCCTGCCTAGGTAAACTCTTTTGCCTTTGTCTTTCAACTTGTCCCTTTCCTTCTTGTTGGAAGTTGGCTCTCAGTCATCCAGTCCCAAAGAAGGGTGACCATTCTCTACCCTCTGACTATCGTCCAATTGCTTTAACATCCTGTGTCTCAAAAGTTTTCGAGTCTATTCTTAAGAGAAAAATTTTAGAGCATCTCTTCTATCACAACCTCTTTCTGATCGTCAGTATGGGTTCCGTCAGGGACGCTCCATTGGCAGTCTTCTCACCTACCTTTCAGACTCCTGGTCATCCTCCTTTCAGGACTTTGGCAAAAGCTTTGCCAATTGCATTTGACATCTCAGTGGCTTTCGATCAAGTCTGGCATAAATCTTTAATATCCAAACTGACCTCTTACGGTTTCTGTCCTTCTATCGGTGCCTTCATCTAAAGCTTCCTTTCTGGTCGTTCTATAGCCTCTGTTGTAGACGGCCATCGTTCTTCTCCTAGATCTATCAACAGTGGTGTTCCTCATGGCTTTGTCCTATCACCAACTCTTTTCCTTGTATTCGTCAGTGATCTTCTAAGCTGTACATCTAACCCTATCCATTAATACACTGATGATTCCACCCTTCGCCTTTCCATTCGGTTCCCGCAACATCCATCTCAGCAGTTACTTCAACAAACAAGGAATGAGTCTATTGCACACCTAATGTCTGCCTTGGCTCGTATCTCTGGCTGGGGTAAAAATAATCTTGTTTTTAATTCATCAAAGACTCAGTTCCTACACCTATCAACCCAACAAAATCTTCCACAGGAGTACCCTCTAATGTTTAATAATATCCAGGTCAATCCTGCATCATCCTTGAATATGCTTGGGGTTTCATTCATTCGGGATTTATCTTGGAAAGATCATATTACATCTCTTGTAGAATCTTCCAAGAGATTAGGTGTGCTAAGCCGACTCCGTACCTTCTTTACCCCTGCACAGTTGTTGACTTTATACATGGGTTTTATTTGCCCCTGTGTACAGTACAACTCTCATGTGTGGGGAGGCTTCCCACATACTGCTCTTCTCAGTAGGGTGGAGTCATATGCTTTTTGTCTCATTAATTCTCCTCCTTTTACTGGCTTCCTTCAAGCTCTGTTTCTTCGCCGCACTGTTGCATCTTTATCTCTTGTCTATCGTTACTTCCATGGTCACTGCTCCTCTGAACTGTCTACTTGCATCCCTCCGCCTCTACGGTGTGTGCATAGCACCCGTCTAGCAACAAACTCTCATCCATTTTCTGTCCAACTCTCTAATGCAAGAGTTACTCCCAGTCCTTCATTTATCAACTCTTTAACTGTCTCCCTCTGTCTGTATTTCCTACTTCCTATGATCTCCAGTGTTTCAAACGTAGTGTGTCCAGGCATCTTGAAATGAATGGGTCTTGAATTTGGCTCTCTTTTTTATTGTTTTCGTTTTTTTCTTGGACGAAACTGTTAGACGGGTTCCTAGCCTTTGGTTCCTTCTTCCTTGCATTAAAAAAAAAAAAAAAAAATATCATAGCCTAACCAAGCCTACCTTAAACATGTTTAGAACACTTACATTGTCCTATAGTTGGGCAAAATCATTAACAAAAGCCAATTTTTTAATAAAGTGTTGAATATCTCATGTAATTTATTGCATACTCAGCTGAGATCATTGATTGCGAAAGTCCAAGTTCACACTTGATGGCCATTACTGGCACAGTCCTGGTCGTTTCGGCTGTAAGTCATTTAGGCTGTAATGTCCAAGTGGGTTATGTTGTATTGTATAGGTCATTAGGCAGTTTGGCCGAATGCCAGTTTTGATGTTATTCCTAAATGACTTACAGCCAAAATAACCAGGACCTCATGGGTTTGCTACCTTCATACTGGACAGTTATCTTGAGTTTCATCTCAAGAGTAATTGCCTTCCTCTTTGTTTCTCATCAGTAGCAGGAGAGACAGATGGGCATTTCATAGACATGACAGATGCACAAAACACAGTGTAGATACAGAGGGAGTATCCAAAAAAACACTGGCAACACAGAACACTGTAGAGCATCGGAGCATCGATTGTTTACACCAGCGACCTCCCGGCCAGACATGGAATCGTCTGGCTGCTGCTGTCTAGTATTATTAGAGTGTCGTACCATGTATTGCTAGCCCCGGAAAAGATCAAAATTCAAATTTCGAGGTACGGTTTCCACCGTCGTATAGTTGAAAAATCACAAGTTGACCGTTCATAATATGTGAACCACCTGTACAGTATGTTATTTTTTCTATGTAGCAGCCCTGGGTATAATATTGAAGAGAGCATTCTGTAATATGGGTATGCAAGTTTTCTCAATATTACCTGTTGTAGTTTAGCCATAAAGAGATGGATATATCAGTATTTTGAAGGTGAGACATAGGCAAAACTGCAGCTACTAGGAATATTCATCATAAATTTTTTTAGTACCACATGAAAAAGTGCATGCTTAAATGTTATGGAACACAAAATCAGCGCAGTATCTTCCTTGGTGTAACTGTGGTGAATTTTTGAAGTTTGGTGGGCCAGACTTGACCTTCCACCATACCAAACAATGACTAATAGGCATGCATGGGGTAGGCTGTGAGCTGTTGAAAAGGCTCCAGATGCCTACATGTGACTTAGAGCCAGTTCTCGGTATACATCAGTTTAGAACACGATAAATTGATAGAACAGTGAATTAAAAGTTACACAGTGCAGCCTCGTTATGTGGTATGGTTGCATCAAGTAAAGACCTATTGCATAGAGAATTATTGCATAATGAGGTTGATATAACATGAGTTCATTGGGATTATGGAGGATAACCTTGACCACAAACCCTAAAATGACCTAAAAAAAACTCTTCCACCCACCTGAAAATTGTCCTGTGCTAGTACGAGTCACCACAAAGGGTCCCCCTCTCTCAAGGCAGGGGGCAGTTGGAAGGCTTGGACGACCACTCTGCAAAAAAGATACAGTATCACATCCCATAATATCACACACTGCACTATTTGTTAAGTACAGGTGGTCTGCAACTTATAATCAGGTTGCATTCCGATAATCTATCTATCTATCTATTGCCAGACGCCTCAATCCCGAACGGGGTGGCCACAAACAAATCGCCTCCATGTCACTCTGTCCCCTGCCATTTCACTACCACGCTCCCAACTCACACCCCCCTCTCTCATATACCTCTCCACTCCATCCCTCCATCTCATCCTCGGCCTCCCCCTCCCTCTCGCCCCCTCCACCTCACTCACATACACTCTCCTCGTCAATCTTTCACTCTCCATCCTCTCCACATGCCCAAACCACCTTAACGTGTTTCTCCTAACGCTTCCCATCACGTCCTCAACCACACCACAACGCTCCTTCACTTCCTCATTTGTTAGTCTGTCTCTCCATGTGACTCCACATGCTCCTCTCAAATAACTCATTTCCACTGCTCTCACTCTTGACTTCTGTCCTTCCAACAGGGTCCAAGCTTCACTTCCATATGTCAGAGTTGGTATCACAATACTGTCATGTAACAACTTTTTCACTTCCATGCTCACCTCCCTGTTTCTTATCACTGCTTTCAACGAACCAGCAACCTTCCTTCCCTGCTGTACCCTTTCGAGCACTTCACCCTCCAGACTACCATCCTTACTCATCACACTGCCCAAGTACTTAAATTCACTCACATTCTCCATTTCCTTCCCATCCAATCTCACTGTACACTCACTGGCTTCACTTCTCTCGAAGACCATCACTTTACTCTTCCCCACATTCACCTTTAGATTCCGTTTCTTACACACTCTCCCAAACTCATCTACCAAGCCTTGCAGCTCCCCTTCGTCTTCACTCAACAACACAGTATCATCTGCAAACAACAGTACAGGNAGTTTCCAAACACTGCCCTCTCTCACTAGGGCCGCTCCAACATCCACTGCCCGACCTTGTATCTCTTTTATAACCCCATCCATATACAGATTGAACAACCATGGAGACATGACACATCCTTGTTTCAATCCAACCTTCAAATGGAAAGATTCACTCAGTTTGCCATCCACACGCACTGCAGCCTTAGCACCCTCATACATACTCTTCACTGCCTTCAACAACTTCCCATCCACTCCATATATTCTTAATACCTTCCACAAACCTTGTCTATCCACCCTGTCATATGCTTTCTCCAGATCCATGAAGGCTGCATACAACTTCTTGCCCTTCTCTAGAAACTTTTCCACTACGGATCTAAGAATGAATATCTGGTCTACACAACCTCTTCCCTTCCTAAAACCTCCTTGTTCTTCTCCAACTAATTCCTCAGTAATTTCCCTAACTCTGTCAATAATGCTCTGTCAATCGATGCTCCGATGCTCTACAGTGTTCTGTGTTGCCTGGGGCATTCCGATAAACTGATTGTAAATGTAATTTATTGTAAGTTGAAAATCGACTTAATACACCTAACCAACCCGAACAATATAGCCTAGCCTAACCTACCTTAAACATGTTACATTAGCCTACACTGGGCAAAATCATTAACACAAAGCCTGTTTTATAATAAAATGTTGAGTATCTCATGTAATATATTGGATGCTGTACAGGTGGTCCCCTACTTACGAATTGGTTACATTCCAAGATGATGCTTGTAAGCCAAAAATGCATTTAATACACCTAACCAACCAAACATCATAGCCTAGCCAAGCCTAACAAGCCTTTTAAATGTGCTTAGAACACTTACATTAGCCTACAGTTGGGCAGAGTCACTAACACAAAGTCTGTTTTATAATAAAGTGTTGAATATCTCATGTAATTTATTGAATATTGTACTGAAAGTACAAATTTTTAAAATCAGAAGTTCATTAGTTGACCATTCATAAAAGAGAGACCACCTGTTCTGAGATCGTGGATTGCGAAATTCCAAGTTCACGTGCAGTGGCCATTACAGGCTCAGTCCTGGTCGTTTCGGCCATAAGGCATTTAGGCCGTAATGTCCAAATGGGTTATGTCATGTTATGTTATGTTGTTTAGGCTGTTAGGCGATATGGCTGTTTGCCAGTTTGGATGTTACGGCCTAAATGACTTACGGCCAAAATGACCAGGACCCTACAGGCTTGCCACCTTCATGTTGGGCAGTTATCTTGAGTTTCATCTCGAGAGTAATTGCCATCCTCTTCTTCATCTCATCAGTAGCAGGAGAGAGAGATGGGCATTTCGTAGACATGATGGATGCACAAAAGACGATTTAGATACAAGGGGGGTATCCAAAAAAATGCTGGCAATACAGAACACTGTAGAGCATCAGTTGTTTACACTAGTGACCCTCTAGGCAGATTGGGATTCGGCTCGCTGCCGCTGCCCATTATCACGAGAGAGCATCAAACTGCATATCGCCATCCTGGGAAAAGATCAAATTTCAAATTTCGAAGTGTGGTTCCTACCATTGTAATGTCGAAAAATCATAAGTCTACCGATTGTAGAACGGGAATCACCTGTACTTGCACTGTTATTTGGCAGTAGCAGTGGTGTTTCAGTGGCCTGTCATGCACAAAATAAAATGAAAGGCAACGATCACAGCCAGTGTAAACACTGGGCAGGTGTCTTGGCTCAGTCAGTTGTGTAGAGGCCCAAAAAGGGGCTGATGGTTATGTAAGGTTGACACGATTTCTAAGTCACAAGTTTCAGTACAGTATTTCACATACAAAAGTATCACTTCACTTAATATTGCACACTGCATTATTTGTTAAGCACTTCCACTGTTAATTGGTGATAACAGTAGTGTTTCAGTGGCATTTCATGCAAGAGTAGAGGTCCATAAAGGGAGATGATGTTTATGTACAGTAAAGTTGACACAGTTTCCAATTTACAAGTTTCAGTATTTCACACACAAAAAATATCACTTCACTTATTATTGCACACAGCACTATTTGTTAAGCACTTGTACTCTTGTTTGGCGATAACAATAGTGTTTCAGTGGCCTTTCATGTATGAGTAGAGGCCCAGAAATGGGATGAGGGTTACATAGGGTTGACAGAATTTCCGGGTTGCAAGTTTCAGTATTTCACACAAAAAAGTATCACTTCACATAATATTGCACACTGCACTATTTATCAAGCACGCACATGCAGTGTTATTTGGTGATAACAATGATGTTTCAGTGGCCATTCATGCACAAAATAGAACAAAACGCAACGATCACAGCCAATGTAAACCCTGGGTGGCCATTTTAGCTTCCGTGCATCATTGCATCTGCACGAGATTCTTGGAGGCGGCAGTAGAAAATATCATTGTAGTGAAATCGTTATTATTTTTTTGTTGACACAATTTCCGGGTTGCAAGTTTCAGTATTTCACACAAAAAAGTATCACTTCACATAATATTGCACACTGCACTATTTATCAAGCACGCACATGCACTGTTATTTGGTGATAACAATGATGTTTCAGTGGCCATTCATGCACAAAATAGAACAAAACGCAACGATCACAGCCAATGTAAACCCTGGGTGGCCATTTTAGCTTCCGTGCATCATTGCATCTGCACGAGATTCTTGGAGGCGGCAGTAGAAAATATCATTGTAGTGAAATCGTTATTATTTTTTTGGTGTACCAAGACGGGTATAACTTCTTAATTGTCGTTGTAGCGATTTATCACATAATGAGGCATCATATAACGAGGCTGCATTGTACCCTGTTTTGTGATAACAGTGGCAAAATTGTTTTATAAGATACAGTATTTGTGGTGGCTCTGTACAACAATCCTGTTCCCACAATGTGCCTCCCACACAAGCTGACAGTCAGATGTTTGAGCCAATATGGCATCCATTGTTTATAGTTGAAGTGATCATCTCCTTTTCGTTCCATTTCATGGATGCAGGGCCATTGAAATATCATTGCTAGTGCCAATAGTTAATGCAGTGTGTGAAATTAAATGGAGTGATAACTTTTTGCATGTGAAATACTGAAATTTGTGACTTGGAAATCATGTTTGGCAAGCATGCTACCCCAAGTGGATAGTGCGGTGCTAGTGAGGCACTGAGGGCATGCTTAACCCGCCCAGTCCCGACTGCTTGTTTACTCACCACACCCCCAGAACCCGACCGATTTTCAACTTGTCTGTTTTTTTTGCTCAAACCTTCGCTTTTGATGAGAAACATCAAAAATTCAGCGAGAAAGCACTCACCTGAAGCTAAAAATATTCTAAACAGGTAAAAGATCCTTCACCTGACTACTGTTTTTTATCGTGCCGCGCTCCATAAAATACGATCCCATTGTGAGGGGAAACTTAATCAAAACCACACAGCCTCATAGATATTTATTTATTTGGTACAAATTTATATGTAGTACAAGAGTATACAGTAATCCCTCCACTATCCGTTGAAATAGAGCCAGAGGCATGACCGGAAAGTGTCTTGTCCGGAAAACCACCTACCCACCTCCCTATCGGATATGAATAGCACTTATTTAAGACCCCATTCACATAAATAATGGACACAAAGCATGAATTAATTAAATTTTAACCAAAAAATGTATGAGGGTGATAAAGCTGCAGTGCGTGTGGATGGCAAACTGAGTGAATCTTTCGATTTAAAGGTTGGATTGAAACAAGGGTGTGTCATGTCTCCATGGTTGTTCAATCTGTACATGGATGGGGTTATAAAAGAGATACAAGGTCGGGCAGTGGATGTTGGAGCGGCCCTAGTGAGAGAGGGCAGTGTTTGGAAACTCCCTGTACTGTTGTTTGCAGATGATACTGTGTTGTTGAGTGAAGACGAAGGGGAGTTGCAAGGCTTGGTAGATGAGTTTGGGAGAGTAAGAAATGGAATCTAAAGGTGAATGTAGGGAAGAGTAAAGTGATGGTCTTCGAGAGAAGTGAAGCCAGTGAATGTACAGTGATATTGGATGGGAAGGATATGGAGAATGTGAGTGAATTTAAGTACTTGGGCAGTGTGATGAGTAAGAATGGAAGTCTAGAGGGTGAAGTGCTCGAAAGGGTGCAGCAGGGAAGGAAGGTTGCTGGTTCATTGAAAGCTGTGATAAGAAACATGGAGGTGAGCATGGAAGTGAAAAAGTTGTTACATGACAGTGTTGTGATACCAACTCTAACATATGGAAGTGAAGCTTGGACCCTGTTGGAAGGACAGAAGTCAAGAGTGAGAGCAGTGGAAATGAGTTATTTGAGAGGAGCATGTGGAGTCACATGGAGAGACAGACTAACAAATGAGGAAGTGAAGTAGCGTTGTGGTGTGGTTGAGGACGTGATGGGAAGCGTTGGGAGAAACGTTAAGGTGGTTTGGGCAAGTGGAGAGGATGGAGAGTGAATGACTGATGAGGAGAGTGTATGTGAGTGAGGTGGAGGGGGTGAGAGGGAGGGGGAGGCCGAGGATGAGATGGAGGGATGGAGATAGAAAGATAGATTAACCAAAAAATGATTATTTTGAGGTGAGTAAGGCAGAGGTGTTCACCAGTTGACAGCACAGTGTAAGTAAGTATCGAGCATGGCAGTCACTAAGAAAATCACCCTTTCTCACATCTTATGCACTAAAATATGGGATACAAAGCATGAAATAAATAAATTGTTACCAGAAAATGGTGGTTTAGAGGTGAGTAGGGCAAATATGTTCACCAGTTGACTTGATAGTGAACTTATGTAAGAGTAGGGCAAATATGTTCACCAGTTGACTAGATAGTGAACATATGTAAGAGACATTGTAATTACTGAGAAAATCACCTTTTTCACAACCTATGCACTCAAATATGGGACATAAAGCATGAAGTAAATAAGATGTAACCAGAGAATGAGGATTTAGAAGTGATTATGGAAAATATTTTGCAGTTGACAGTGTACTTACATGTCCGTGGTGGTTGTTTACCCCACCTCTAAAGCTCTGACAGTGGTGAAAATGCTCTTGAAGCATGTACAGTAATCCAGTGTTGAACTGCACTTAATCCTTAGCACGGTGAATTATGATTGTTTAAACAAAAGCTCACGGCACTTCAGAGACAACTGTCAGAGTGGCGGGAAGGGGAGGCGGTGGGAATGGAATGTAAACACGGCTGTTCAGCGCCGCGCATCAAATTCACACTTACGGGTAGAAAAAAATCAGATTTTTGTCGGGGTTTTTGTAATTCTATGGCATTTTTGGGTTTCAAACATCAGCCTACGATGTCCGAACTGTGATGTAACCGGATAGTGGTCATCTGGAAAGTAGAGAGATTACTGTATTGGTTTTCACACAATCATATAGGCGATATAAGTGTTGTTCCCTTACCAAATACATCAACATATTGCACCTAACTTGGCGATGTTACCTTCTCATTACTAACTCTGGTGCCACTTAATCTTTGTCCTCCACATCAGGAATCACTTTCGCCTTGAATTTCATCGTCAGAGAGACCGTGGTGCTATGCGTCTTTACTGGCCAGGTCACTGCTAACAGGTGAGTTGCGAGAAAATTGCGCATCCCTCGAGGGGGGGGGGAGGTTGAACAGGGTCAGGCAGTGTTCCTGCCTGGCTGGGGGTAGAGGTGTAATGCCATTTTTCTTGCATATAATATGAGTAGTATAAGAGTAATCTAAGTTAGTATAAGTATAGTGTAAGTATATAATGTATGTAATTTACGTTAGGTTATGTACGTGATTAGTGTGTATTCTGGACCGTGTTAAGTTGTCGTAAAGTATGTGAAGTGGACTTTGTAATTAATTTTTTGGGCTTGATTTTAGTAGGGAAGCAAATGGACAAGGGGTCAGACATGCGCATCTGGTTTCGATAGAGTGGCGTAGAAAGTTAATTTGGAACTTAAATTACGATGAGGCATATTTACACCTAGAATTCAGAATTTTGTATTTGAGCTTGTGTTTGTTGTTTTGTTCTACTAAATAACATTGTCAAAGAACTTAAGTAAAGTCTGATTATTGATTATTGTCATAGATAACCGCAAAAATTAATTTATTTGGCATAGACCTCAGTTGTTGCATAACGCCGCGGGTGAAACAAAGAGAAACTGTATCAAGGCGTGTTTTCAGGCATCATTTTAAAAATTGTTAGACCTATGTCATTGCCACAAAATTTAAATAATCATAAGTCATTTTTTATAGCAGAGTAATGCGTACACTTCTTGTTGCAAATTCTTGTACGATGATATAACATGTAGACTGTAACGTAATTGTTTGAAGTCATTACCGAGTAGAGAAAACGTAGCAGGGGTGAGGGGAGGCTGCTAGCTTTCTGCCCGCTAGGCACCACTCTCAAGTTAAACCTCGGTGTGGGTGGACGTTGCAGGTAATGTCCGAGTATTCACAGTATTTCTCCCTTATAGGTCATCATAATTAGTTGTCGTTCTAACTGTATTTAAAGTAAGATATCTGATAATATTGTCAATGCCTTAAGACTCTCAAGTTAAACCTCGGTGTGGGTGGACGTTGCAGATTGTGTCGTCAAGACGCTGGGTCATGGAGTCAGTGCCCGGCTATTGCATCGAGAGTCACAACAACCAGTGCCCGAAAGCCCTTTACACTTTTTCCACTTAGTCCTTTTCAATTCACATTACCGTCAAAGTCGATTGGTCCACTTATGTAAGCTTAATATTTAGGTAGCGTAAAATTTTGGGTTATAAGTGCGTGAGAAGCGGAGTGGTGTAATACCTCGCCATGTGGTGCACTGTGTGCGCTGAGATTGCATTCTGTATTATTCTTGGTTTATGAATATTTTCCTAGATATGTTATGTGGTGTAACCCAGGTAAAATAGGGATGATTTCTTTAGAAATAGAGTAAACTGTGTAACACGTTGAAAACTGGGTATCACTACGAGTCCTTATGAGGCCGTGGTTTATGGGAGTTTCCCCTGTTGATGAAGTTTTCTATGACGTAGTCAGGTTGAGTGAATTTTCATGTATTGCGTCATATTTACACCTAGAATTCAGAATTTTGTATTTGAGCTTGTGTTTGTTGTTTTGTTCTGCTAAATAACATTGTCAAAGAACTTAAGTAAAGTCTGATTATTGATTATTGTCATAGATAACCGCAAAAATTAATTTATTTGGCATAGACCTCATTTGTTGCGTAACGCCGCAGGCGAAACAAAGAGAAACTGTTTCAAGGCGTGTTTTCAGGCATCGTTTTTAAAATTGTTAGACCTATGTCATTGCCACAAAATTTAAATAATCATAAGTCATTTTTTATAGTAGAGTAATGCGTACGCTTCTTGTTGCAAATTCTCGTGCGATGATATAACATGTAGACTGTAACGTAATTGTTTGAAGTCATTACTGAGTAGAGAAAACGTAGCGGGGGTGAGGGGAGGCTGCTAGCTTTCTGCCCGCTAGGCACCACTCTCAAGTTAAACCTCGGTGTGGGTGGACGTTGCAGGTAATGTCCGAGTATTCACAGTATTTCTCCCTTATAGGTCATCATAATTAGTTGTCGTTCTAACTATATTTAAAGTAAGATATCTGATAATATTGTCAATGTCTTAAGACTCTCAAGTTAAACCTCGGTGTGGGTGGACGTTGCAGGTTGTGTCGTCAAGCGACACTGGGTCATGGAGTCAGTGCCCAGCTATTGCATCGCGAGTCACAACAACCAGTGCCTGAAAGCCCTTTACACTTTTTCCACTTAGTCCTTTTCAATTCACATTACCGTCAAAGTCGATTGGTCCACTTATGTAAGCTTAATATTTAGGTAGCGTAAAATTTTGGGTTATAAGTGCGTGAGAAGCGGAGTGGTGTAATACCTCGCCATGTGGTGCACTGTGTGCGCTGAGATTGCATTCTGTATTATTCTTGGTTTATGAATATTTTCCTAGATATGTTATGTGGTGTAACCCAGGTAAAATAGGGATGATTTCTTTAGAAATAGAGTATACTGTGTAACACGTTGAAAACTGGGTATCACTACGAGTCCTTATGAGGCCGTGGTTTATGGGAGTTTCCCCTGTTGATGAAGTTTTCTATGACGCAGTCGGGTTGAGCGAATTTTCATGTATTGCGTAGGCGAGTCAGGTGTTTTATAAACTGTGTGGAATAGAGCTTCCATTCTCTCAAATATTCTAGTGTATCGGAGACAATTGATTTATTAAGGTCCAGTAATTAAATCTTGCTCGTTACTTATTCATGCTGTGTAATTTAAGGTTAACAATATAGATAAGTAAATTTTAATAGAATGTGTTTGGAATAAATCCTCTGGGGAGTATACATAAGGCTGAGTGGCCCGCAAGGCATGTTTCATCTATAAGAACCACTCTCTCATATATTATACTCACGCTACCCTATTATTGCCATAGGCCTTTTGCCCCTTTTATCATCATACGGGACTAATATCATTAATACTTTTTTTTCCCGGCAATTGCTGGGTGGTGGCAGATATACCAAATTACTTTAATTATTTAACGAGGCCTTCTTAATGTTCTGGCAGTAACAGAAAACACTGGAATAATTATTTATTCAGTATCAGCAAAAATTCTATTATTACACTGGTGGTCAGTTCGGTGGGATTATTCATTTTTGAAGGGAACTCAAAATTCTCGCATTAGACTGGTGACTGCACCGGTGGGATTTACTTATTTTATGGGCAATGCAAAATTCTCGCATTAGAGAGGAAGGTCTCCCACTTATGCCTACCAAAAATAATGTGCGAATCTTGAAAAATGTGCAAAGGATAAACCTTGCAATTGACTGACGTACGATGCACGTCAGTGGGTGTCCGTGTGAAAAAAAGTTGTGACGTGCATTGTACGTCGGGGGACTGGACAGGTTATGTGGTCCTTGGCCTCCTCCCTATCCCCACAGATTCCATGTTACAGTATATCGACCTTTGTATACAATAAATGGTTATGTGATGAATCTTCATTTGACGTGACCCCATCACATACTGAGGCATGACTGTATTTCAAGTTATTTGTCAATAATCCACCCCAGCACGTTGTACTGGGGTCTATAAATGTCCGTGTTGCCTGTAGGCAAAGTGGGGATCCTCTGTTTGGTTCAGTGGTAACATGCGTGCATGTGGAGTGCTTGGGCTAGGGATCGAATCTCGGCCAGACTAGTGATTAATTTGTTAAGTTTCATTTCAGTTATTACATTGGTTGGCAGCAGTGGGGGGCTGTGAGGTGAGGCATGGTTGGCAATTTGATTTTGTTCCTTGGTTAGCTGACAGCGTCCTTGTCCTTACATCCTGGGGATTAACTGTTCTTTGATGCAGTAGCATCAGTGGTGGCCACCAGTGCTACGGTACCATGTGTGTTTGAAACTCCCCACATTAATCACCAAGGGGAGAAAAGAGGGATGTAATGAGGTCTATAAATGCCCACATTGCTCTTTGGCAAAGTAGGGATCCTCTGTTTGGCTCAGTGGTAACATGCTTGCATTTGGAGTGTGTGGGCCAGGGGTCCAATCTCTGCCAGACTAGTGATTCATCTGTTAAGTTTAATTTCAGTTATTACAACATCATGTGGAAAGTTAAGTTTTCAGCCTGACACTGGAGCTGTATATCACAGTGCATCTTGGAACAGTTGTGGCTGCATGTCACAGCTTATGAGTTAAGTGATTTATTCTAAGTCACCTGGATGCTTCTCATCTTTGAAATAAGTTCAGAAATAATAAGTGGACTCATATGATGTATTGTATGTCACAGTCACTTCACACACATTTTTGAAAGTATGTTGCAGTCTTCATGTTATGCTGACCTTAAAGAGTAGAACAGTTTGCTACAAGTAGCTCATCGTATCTTCAACATACTTCTCTGTATAGGTCCTGGACACTTCCCATTTGTTCTACTCACTTGACTGATGGTCTAGCTATTATGTGTACATTTTACTGCGAACAAATTAATATAGTGTTGCAATATACAGAACTGTTATACAATACTTTCTTCATTACAGAAAGTGGCACCACTGGATGTTAGTCAGCTATACTGCAAATGCTGTGAGCTTAGTTTTACATCAGAACAGCATGCTCAACAACACTATCTAGGCCGCAATCATCAGCGAGTTCTTCATGGCCTGAAGCCTCTTAGAGCTGGATACTTCAATCGGGAAACTGGCAAATGGCAACGCATGTGAGTAGATTTATTTCTTGTCCTATTATTGTGTATTGCATCTGGTATGATAAGGATTGTTTATCGTACAGTATGTGCGAAATACGAAACACACTATGCAGTAAAACCTCGATAAGTCAACCCTGCAGAAGGCAGAATTTCCGGTAAGATGAACTGTTCAAAGGGTTAAATATTAATTTCTTATATTCTGAATGCTTCATTTTAGTTTACTATATTCCATGTCTTACATTTTAGTTTAATTTATTGTAAAATGAAGTAAATGAGTGCAGAACTTTATGTATTTAAGGGTCTGTAGTACCTCTCCACCTATGCAACCTCCTATCCTAGCCTAACCTGTGACATGCACTGAATTGTTTTTATTGTCTATTTTTATTGCTTTATAAATGCTTCTTGAGTTTAGTGTTAATAAACAAGTAATCACATATAATTTGCAACTGTTAGGGGGTTAATATAGTTTTTTTTTTGCAATTATTTCCTGTTAGTCGAAAAATTCGGTAAGTTGAACTACCCTAGAGCCCCATATAGTTCGACTTATGGAGGGTTTACTGTAGGTCTTTTCCTTGCATTGCTATAATTGAACTTGATTATAACAAAGAGAGTTGTATTCACAGCAGTACAGTGCTTTACATTCAAGCTTGTGTGCATGACACAAGATGGTGTTTAATACACATTTGGTGCCACAGTGAGTTATGGTTGGTCACCTACCTGTAAATATATTGGGCATTGTGAGCTTGACCTGAGGTTCCTACATTTCAGATGAGGTTTTAGTAGACAGACCTTACTGATGATTGGCAGCCTTACATCCATCTTCTCTCAAGCCCCAGACAAAAACCCCTAACCATCCTCGTTTCCCCTCCCTCCGGTTCAGTGGTGCTCTATCATACCAGATACATACACAGTACTTTATTCTCTCTCTCTCTCTCTCACACACACACGCACACACACACACACACACACACACACACACACACACACACACACACACACACACACACACACACACACACACACACACACACAGAAAATAGATACAATTATGGGATGGCAAACTTTGCTTCCCTGAGGAACCTTTTCCAAAATGTAGACTGGAGTAAAATTAATACAATCACAAATGTTGATGAGAAATATGAGTTTTTGATAGAAGTATATAAAACAGGAGTTACTAAGTATGCCCCAAAATTTTCTGCAGCTATGGAAAGGAAGAAAGAATGATTTAACAACAGATGTAGGATGGCACAAAAGGCAAGAAAAAAGGCATGGAATAAAGTGAGAAGGAGGTATAGTGAAAGGGCTTGGGAGGAGTACAAGCAGGTAAGAAATGAATATGTAAGGGTACGGAGAGAAGAAGAAAAGAAATATGAAAAAGATATTGTATCTAAATGTAAAAAAGAACCAAAATTATTGTATAGGTTTGTAAATGGCAGAATGAAAGTTAAGGACATTATAATATGACTGAGGGATGGATATGAAACATACAAAAGAGAGGAAGAATTGTGTGAAATAATGAACAACAAGCTGCAGTCAGTTTATGTATTGGATGAGGAATTTAGGGAGCCTGAAAAGGAACCCAGGCTGATGGGAATGGCCAAAATTACAATTGACATGAATGAGATGCTACAGCTGATGGAAGATTTGGATGAGAGAAAAGCAGTGGGACCAGATGGTGTGGCTGGATGGATCCTGAAGGAATGTGCCGACCAGTTAGTGTAGTCAGTTTATGTCATCATCAAGACCTTGCTGGAAAATGGACAGTTACCTAAAGATTGGAAAAGAGCAAGTATTGTTCCAGTCTTCAAGGGAGGAGATAGGGAGGATCCACTTAATTATAGACCTGTGTCACTTACTAGTATTGTTTGTAAAATCTGTGAGAAAATTATTAGAAAAAGATGGATAAAGCATTTAGAAGAAAATGAAGTGATAACACAAAGACAGTTTGGTTTTAGGGAAGGAAGATCGTGTGTTACTAACCTACTGTATTATGTTTCTACAGTAGGGTAATAGATGTCATACAGGAGAGAGGGATGGGCAGCCTGTGTCTGTCTCGATCTCAAGAAAGCATATGACAGGGTGCCCTATGGGCAGCTACTGTGGAAGATGAAGACCTTTGGAGGGGTGCATGGGAAACTATTAAAGTGGATGGGAGATTATTTGATAGGAAGGCAGATGAGAACACTTATAAGACAAGGTTTCACAATGGAGAAATGTGACTAGTGGAGTACCCCAGGGCTCTGTCCTGGCCCCTATAATGTTTCTGATATATGTAAATGATTTGCCAGAGGGTTTGAATAGTTACATGAGTGTGCTTGCAGATGATGCTAAAATTATGAAACATACTAAATGTATTGATAGTTGTAAAGAACTGCAAGAGGACTTGGACAAACTCTACAGCTGGAGACAGACTTGGAAAATGGATTTTAATGCCAGAAAATGTCATGTATTAGAAATGGGAATAAGTGAAAGAAGACCACACTGTACATATAAAATGGGCAATGAGATAATTAGTAAAAGAAAGGATGAGAAAGACTTGGGAGTGATTATTCGGGATGAGTTGTCACCAGAAAAGCATATAAACAAAATCATTGGGGGAACTTATAGATTGCTGACTAACATGAGAGTGGCTTTAAATTATATGGATGAGGAAATGTTGAAGGAGTTGATAGTGACCATGATAAGACCAAGACTAGAGTATGCGGCTGTGGTATGGTCACCTCATTTGAAGAAGCATATTGATAAACTAGAGAGGATTCAACAGATGCAATGAGGATGATACCATGTTTAAGGGAACTCACCTACAAGGAGAGATTGGAAAAACTGAAGTTACCAACACTGCGTGAGAGAAGGGAAAGAGGTGACTTGATCACGATATTTAGAAATGTAAGAGAATTGGAAAGGGTGGATAGAGAGGATCTTTTTGTGTTGGATGATGGAAGAACAAGAGGTCATGGCTTCAAGTTGAGGAGAAGTAGATGTCTTAATGATCTCAAAAGTTTCAGTTTCCCGAACAGAAGCATAAGTATTTGGAATGACTTAGACGAAGAGGTGGTGCAGGCGAAAAACATTCATGTATTTAAAATTAGATTAGATGAATATAGATATGGAGACAGGACAACACGAGCTTAGCTCAATTCCTGTATACTACAAATAGGTAAATACACACACACACACAGCTGACCAGCCGGAGCGAACGGACGTGTCTCAATCACCCTTCAGCTATCGCTGCTAACCTTAAGTAGTTTTCAGGAATTATGTTTGTCCTGTCTCCTTTGGTCTTGTGTAAAGTTTAAAGTATTGTAAGTTGATATAGTCTACCAAAAATGTAAAGAGGTATTGTCAGTGAGTGGACATGAATGCTTTTAGGAAATAGGAATCTTGGAAATAGCTGATTAACTTTAGTACTGTAACCAACCTCAAACATGGCCGACAATGTAAACATTGAGGGACCCGAATTTCCAGGATTTGACAGTGAAACAAATGTGATGGATTTAGTTAAAACATTGATTATGAGAATTAGTGAACTAGAAAGTGGAGGATCTAGTATCAAGAAACATATCTGAAAATACCGAAAACACTATACAGAGTCTGATACAGTCCAGTGAGACGGCAAACCAGGAGACTGAGAATTTGAAACGAGAAAATATTGAATTAAGGAGAAAACTAGAGTGATGGATATGAAAGTAAGGAAGTGGTACTGACAGAGAGAGGGAGAGAAGAGGGAATAAAAAACAATGAAAAAAGTTTGAAAGTGGCTTATACTAATGTTGATGGTGTAATATTGGCATGGTTAGAAATCAACGATTTCTTGAAGGTACATGAACCAGATGTTATGTGCTTTGTAGAGACTAAATAAAGAGAGGATATTGATATCCATATGGGAGATGGTAAATACAAACTGTGGAGAAGAGACAGAAAAGGAAAAATGGGAGGAGGAGTGGTGATAGCAGTGAAGAACAACATGAATGTGGATACTGTGGAAATGGGAGAGGGTAGGGCTGAAGTGATAGATATGAAATTAGAAACTGGAGAGAATGGCAAGAAAGGTATGGCAGTAGTATATGTTCCCCCAAAGACAAGAGCATGGAATGACGATGAATACCAGATGTTGTCAGATAAGGTTAGTTATCTACAGAAAGTGATTGAGAAAAGCAATATTTTAATCCAATGGGCAATTTTAATAGCAATAGCAAAGAGTTGAATTGGGAGGTTTGGGACTCAGGAGGCAGTGAAGATTCTTGGAGAACTGTATTGTTAAATATAGCAGTGAATAATGTAATTACCCAGTGGGTCAAAGAAGAGACATGATTCCAAGGTGACAACACACCAGCAACATTAGACTTACGGCTAACCAAAGAGCCGACATAATTGAATCATTGAAATATCCGTGTCCTATAGGAAAAAGTGATCATGTGGTCTTTGAGTTCCGGGTGATAATAGGGAACGTGGTGCCAAGAGAGGAGCTTTATAGGCAGGGAAGATACAACTTTGGGAAAGCAAGCTTTACAGCAATGAGAAAATTTTTCGAAAATGTGGATGGGAAGAAATTCAGAGAAACAGAGAGATACAGAAGAAGTGGGATATCTTTCTAGACCTTTATAATTCGTTTCGTTTCGTTTCGTTTTTGAAGGCTCCAACATGCTTGCATGTGTCGGCCTTGGTCACCTAATGGCGGCTCTCCACACTGCTCGATCTCTGGCAGCCTCCCTATTCAGTCCCTTAACCCTTAAGTCACATTTAATGACCTCGTCCCATGTCTTTCTCGGTCTACCCCTCCCAACCCCTCCCCCAATATTAACACTTCTCACCCTCTGTACCCAATTATCATCCCCCATCCTCTCCACATGTCCAAACCACCTCAGCCTACCTCTCCTCATCACAACACCAATACACTCCAGTCCCATCCTACCTCACAACTCTTCTATCGTAAACCCAGCCCCCCCAGGCCTTGCACACAGGGATGCACTGCACATCCACCTAATCATTGTCATTTCTGTACGTTTAAACCTGCGAATATCTTCTTCCTTTACTGCCCAGGTCTCACTACCATACAGCATCACACTCCTAACACATGCTGCATACAAAGACCCCTTAGCACGTAAGGAGAGTCCTCTCAATGTCAGGAGAGGCAACAGCTCCCTGAACTTCTTCCAACCACTTCTCACTCTAGCAACCGAGCTAACTCCAGCCCCACCTCCGGCACATAACATGTCTCCCAAATAACAAAACTCCTCCACACACTCAAGAGACTCACCTGCAAGTTCAACCCTCTCACGCCTAACAATCTCTGCCTGCTCTCCCTGACACAACGCACACATGAAATCAGCATTATCTCGCAGTCTACCTCTAATACCACTACATCTCTTGTGCACCCACTTATCAAACTGCACATGGCCACTCTCCCTCTCCTCTGATTGTACCACCACCAACCCTAGATATCATCACTTTTGTTTTATCTGCATTTACCCTTAAGCCCTTGTGCCCCATACCATCTCTCCACTTCTTAAATCTTTCCTCAGCCTCCCCTTCATTCTCAGCAATCAACACCAAATCATCAGCATACAACATCTCCCATGGGAGTCCATCTCTGAAGTCACGTGAGAGGGCTTCAAGCACCATGATAAACAACAAGGGACTCAAAACTGACCCCTGATGCACACCAACATTCACGGGAAACTCATCACTCAAAGCTCCATTCACCCTTACCTGAGTGTGAGCACCCACGTACATGGCCATAACCACCCTAACCAGCCACTCTTCCAACCCTAGCTTTCTCATTGCCCACTTCACCACCTCTCTAGGGACTCTGTCAAAGGCCTTTTCCAAATCAACAAAAACAAAATACAATTCCCTTTTCTTGCCAATATATTTTTCCTGAAGCTGTCGAACAATGAATATGGCATCAGTGGTCCCCCTGCCTGGCATAAACCCAAACTGCATCTCATTGATATTCACTCTTTCTCTAATCATACCTTCTAGAACTCTCTCCATTACTTTCATTATCTGATCTAAGAGCTTTATACCTCTGTAATTTCCCCTTTCCAGGGCATCACCCTTCCCTTTGTACACATTTACAATTACACTCTTCAGCCAATCATCTGGGACAACACACTCATATATAATCATATTTATCAGGTCAGTGACTAACCTCACCCCAGTATCTCCTGAGGCCTTCAACATTTCGGCAGTCAACCCAGACACACCTGCCGCCTTCCCCACCCGCATCCTGCCTATTGCCTCACTCACAGTAGCAGCGTCAATCAAAGGCCAAGGGCCAAACACTGGATCAGCTGGCTCCAAACCTTCCCTATCCCAATCAAACTCCTCATTCAACAACCGGCTATAATGCTCTCTCCATGCATCTTTAATATCCTCACTGTTAACCACTACCCTTCCTTCATCATTCTTCACACACTGCTCGCCTACAATGTCCCGATTATCTCTCTTCATCTGATTTGCCACCCTAAAAACCATATTTTTCCTTCCTTCATGATTTAGATTATCAAGTAAAAGTCTCTGTGACTCAGACTTCGCCCTGTATACCTCTCTTCTAGCCCTGCGCTTGGCAGCCAAGTACTCCTCCCTGTTACCACCCTTCTTCCATTCCCGGAAAAGCCTTTTCTTCTCCTTAACTGCGGCTTCTACACTCTCATCCCACCACCAAGTTACTTTATGTCTTGGTGGGCCTCTTGTCCAACCGCATACTGCATCGGTAACTCTCAAGAGGTTGTTCTTAAGGGCTCCATACTGTTCATTAACGTCTCTATCTTCGGCTTCCTGTTCAGCCACCACTCTCCTCATCTCACTATAAAAGGCATCCCTTACTGATTGGTTTCTCAGCTTCCATATTTTCCTCCTAGGTACATATGTCATCCTTCTCATCACTCTTTCCTTAAGCACCATGTCACAAATCAACAGTTTGTGCTGCTGAACACACTCCTCGCTTCCTATAACTTTAACATCCCTCACTAATCTCTTATCAACCCTCCTGACCAGAAAATAATCTATCTGGCTACTATTTCCCCCGGACTCGTACGTAATCAATCTACTCACTCTTTTTCTAAAATGTGTGTGGCACACAATCATGTCCATAGCCTCCCCAAACTCGAGTATTCTTTCCCCTTCCGCATTCCTCACACCATATGCACATCCTCCATGGACTCCTTCATAACCTTGAGCTGCTTCACCAACATGACCATTTAAATCCCCTCCCAGAACCACTACCTCATCATCACCCATACCACGTACTACACGTATTAAATCATCCCAAAATCTATCCTTCTCTGCGTCATCCAATCCTACCTGCGGAGCATATGCTGATATGACTGAAATTCGGGAGTGGAAAAATATGTGCTAAGACTAAGTGGTTTAATAGTAGTGCAAGATAGCAAAAAAGAGATGGACATGGCGTGGAACAACTGGAGAGACAGAGGCAATAACAGAACAAAGGAAGAATATAAAAGAATTAGAAATGAACATACAAGAAAACATAGAGAGGAAGAAAGGAACTCTGAAAAAGGTATAATTGACAAATGTATGGAAGAACCCAAATTGTTTTATAGATTTGTCATTGGCAAATTGAAAAAAAAGGAAGGAATCACCAAACTGAAAGTAGAAGGAGAGGTCTATAAAAATGTGACGGTGCAAGCTGAAATAATGAACAAATGTTTCCAATCGGTTTTCACTAATCTATCTGTCTATCTGTCTATTGCCAGACGCCTCAATCCCGAACGGGGTGGCCACAAACAAATCGCCTCCATGTCACTCTGTCCCCTGCCATTTCACTACCACGCTCCCAACTCACACCCCCCTCTCTCATATACCTCTCCATTCCATCCCTTCATCTCATCCTCGGCCTCCCCCTCCCTCTCACCCCCTCCACCTCACTCACATACACTCTCCTCGTCAATCTTTCACTCTCCAACCTCTCCACATGCCCAAACCACTTTAACGTGTTTCTCCTAACGCTTCCCATCACGTCCTCAACCACACCACAATGCTCCTTCACTTCCTCATTTGTTAGTCTGTCTCTCCATGTGACTCCACATGCTCCTCTCAAATAACTCATTTCCACTGCTCTCACTCTTGACTTCTGTCCTTCCAACAGGGTCCAAGCTTCACTTCCATATGTCAGAGTTGGTATCACAATACTGTCATGTAACAACTTTTTCACTTCCATGCTCACCTCCCTCTTTCTTATCACTGCTTTCAATGAACCAGCAACCTTCCTTCCCTGCTGTACCCTTTCGAGCACTTCACCCTCCAGACTACAATCCTTACTCATCACACTGCCCAAGTACTTAAATTCACTCACATTCTCCAAATCCTTCCCATCCAATCTCACTGTACACTCACTAGCTTCACTTCTCTTGAAGACCATCACTTTACTCTTCCCCACATTCACCTTTAGATTCCGTTTCTTACACACTCTCCCAAACTCATCTACCAAGCCTTGCAGCTCCCCTTCGTCTTCACTCAACAACACAGTATCATCTGCAAACAGCAGTACAGGGAGTTTCCACACACTGCGCTCTCTCACTAGGGCCACTCCGACATCCACTGCCCGACCTTGTATCTCTTTTATAACCCCATCCATATACAGATTGAACAACCATGGAGACATGACACATCCTTGTTTCAATCCAACCTTCAAATGGAAAGATTCACTCAGTGTGCCATCCACACGCACTGCAGCCTTAGCACCCTCATACATACTCATCACTGCCTTCAACAACTTCCCATCCACTCCATATATTCTTAATACCATCCACAAACCTTGTCTATCCACCCTGTCATATGCTTTCTCCAGATCCATAAAGGCTGCATACAACTTCTTGCCCTTCTCTAGAAACTTTTCCACTAAGGATCTAAGAATGAATATCTGGTCTACACAACCTCTTCCCTTCCTAAAACCTCCTTGTTCTTCTCCAACTAATTCCTCAGTAATTTCCCTAACTCTGTCAATAAGTATCCTAATGAAAGGGATTTTGTAGAGGGGGAGGGAGTGACTAGAAATGTAGTGATAAAAGATATAAAAGTGGAAGTGCAGGAAGTGTATAAATTATTGGAAACTCAAGATGAAAGGAAAGCCCCAGGACTGGATGGTATCTCCAATTGGGTACTGAAGGAATGCAGAGAACAACTGGCAGATAAGATTCACAGTTTAATTGTGTATTCTCTGGAGGAGGAGAAAGTGCTTCAGGAATGGAAGAGGGCCAATTTGGTACCAATTTATAAGGGAGGAAACAAGGAAGAACCCCTGAATTATAGACCAGTGTCCCTGACCAGCATGGTTGCAAAATTGTGCGAGAGAATCCTGAAAGATAGATGGATAAAATATCTGGAGGAGATGAACATTTTGGCTGAAAGTCAGTTTGGATTCAGAAGTGGAAGGTCATGTGTTTCTAACTTGTTGAGCTTTTACTCAAGAGTGATTGATGTGCTACAGGAGAGAGATGGTTGGGTGGATTGTGTGTACATTTAGATTTGGAGGCCTTCGACAGGGTACCCCATAAGCGACTATTGTGGAAATTGGAGCATATAGTTGGGTGGATTGTGTGTATTTAGATTTGGAGAAGGCCTTTGACAAGGTACCCAATAAGTGACTCTTGTGGAAATTGGAGCATATAGGAGGATTGAAAGGAAATCTCCTTGAGTGGATGAGAGACTTTTTGAGAGACAGACAAACGAGGACAGTAATAAAGGACAGGATGTCTGGATGGAGGGAAGTAACAAGTAGAGTTCCACAGGGCTCAGTGTTAACGCCAGTAATGTTCCTGATTTACGTAAATGATATGGTAGATGGAATGAACCGTTATGCAAGTCTGTTTGCTGATGATGCAAAGATCTTGAGGAAAGTAGAAGTTGAGGAAGACTGTAAAATGCTGCTGGAGGATCTGGAGAGGATACTTGATTGGAGCCGGATGTGAGAAATGAAATTCAATGCAAAAAAATGTAAAATATTGGAAATGGGTAAAAGTTTCAAGAGGCCATCACCAAATTATTTGATGGGTAATGAGCCAATCACAAAAGTGAGAGAAGAGAAAGATTTGAGAGTGCTGGTCCAGGATAGTTTGTCACCTGAAAAATACATTAACAAGATAGTTAGAGAGACATATAAACTCTTGACCAGCATAAGAGTAGCATTTCCTTACATGGATGAGGAGATTATGAAAAAATTGATAGTGGCCATGATCCACCTCAGGTTAGAATATGCAGCAGTAGTGTGGTCCCCACACAAAACAAAAGATATTGTTATGTCCCAGTCCCCACACTGCCACAGGCTCCAGCAGTAGTAGTTTAGTATAGGAAGGACGTTGCCCAGTGAGTTGTTCTTCCTATGGTCAGCCTTTAGGTGTACAGTACACATATTAGCTGAGGCGAAAATAAACACTTGCTTCTTAAAGTTCACTGTCTTTGTTTTCCAGATAAATCCACTTAATGCTTTCCAACTTCACTTCACTGTTCTCACAAGCACTAGAGCTATAACTTCCTTAACTGCAGTTGCACTTAATACTCGACAACACTTCACTTTTGCCAACACTTCGCAGTTATTATATTTAATGCTTGACAACACTGTTTTCACAAGTACCGAAAACATCCACACTTCCACGACATCCAACTAAACTTCAGTCAAACTGACTGAGGCCCAGCTAAACCTGCTATTGTCTCATCCCTCCTCCTTATATAACCTTGCATTATTCGAGAATGATCTACTTCCCCACGAGAACAACAGCTGCCAACTTGGAGATATCAGCCATGCCAGAGTCTTCTTACATTACATAACACTCTAACTCCAAATCATTTACCAAACTTAAATTAAATAATCTAACGGAGGAGGCTGTAGCACAGGCCGAACAGGGTAGTACTCCCGAGGGGAATACTGGTGATAGGGAGAGCTGGAGCTCCTGTTTCACTAGTTACCTAACCATCCCCCTTTGCTGACCTTTTCAGTGTGACAGTAACATGGGGAGTAGACCAGCATACTCTCCCAAACTTTTCCTCTAACTATCCTATGCACTACACCACATGTGCATTACATATTACACAACGTATCCCACTACGTTACAGGGGTTGACGCCAGCAAGGGCATGCGGCCAGAAAACTTTGCCCTCGCTACCTAGTGGCGGACTTTGGGGGGAGGCTTGACTGGGGTTCTGCCGGCATAGATCATGGGTCCGGGGCGAGATGGGGCTCGAACCTGTGCTAGAGGGTACAGGGCATTGCGGTTCCCAGGCTGCCACTTCCGCTCAATAGAGAGGGGCCCGAACCTGGGAGTAGCGCCCCAGGAGGCTGCCCTATCATTGGGTGTATAATGGCGGGGCAGTTGCAGTGCCAACCGCGCTTGGAGGGTGTCCCTGCAGCTGTCCTGACATTGTGCCCCGAGGCCACTACCACAGCCACTGGTAAGCTGGTGGGCTAGGGGTCCCAGATCCATTGCCTGGACCTGGGTCTGTGCAATGGGTCGGGCCTTTGGAATGTTTACCCCCTTTATCTTACCGACTATGACTATGAACAAAAACAAGCACCAAAGCAAGCCTGAGGACAGCAAATCACCCAGGGGGTTTAGGGTGGGTTCGTGGAATGTGGGAAGTTTGAGAGGAAGAGCAGGGGAAGTTGTTGAGGCATTCAGTATGAGGTGGGTGGATGTGGCATGTTTGCAGGAAGTCCAGTACAGGGATGGATCAGCCAGAAAGATTGTTGGGAAGGATTGCTACTATAAGTTGTTTTGGCAGGGGAGAACTGATGGATATGGGGGTGTGGGTGTGTTGGTTGCAGAGAAATGGGTGGAATATGTCATGAATGTTATGAGAGTAAGTGATAGGATATTAGTAGTGAAAATTTTGGTCGGGCAGAGGTTGGTTTCAGTTATATCGGCATATGCTCCACAGGTAGGATTGGATGACGCAGAGAAGGATAGATTTTGGGATGATTTAATACGAGTAGTGAGTGGTATGGGTGATGATGAGGTAGTGGTTCTGGGAGGGGATTTAAATGGTCATGTGGGTGAAGCATCTCAAGGTTATGAAGGAGTCCATGGAGGATGTGCGTATGGTGTGAGGAATGCGGAAGGGGAAAGAATACTCGAGTTTGGGGAGGCTATGGACATGATTGTGTGCAACACACACTTTAGGAAAAGAATCAGCCGGTTGATTACATATGAGTCCGGGGGAATTAGTAGTCAGATAGATTATTTTCTGGTCAGGAGGGTTGATAGGAGATTATTGAGGGATGTTAAAGTTATAGGAAGCGAGGAGTGTGTGCAGCAGCACAAACTGTTGATTTGTGACATGGTGCTTAAGGATCGAGTGATGAGAAGGAGGACATATGTACCTAGGAGGAAAATATGGAAGATGGGAAACCATTCAGTAAGGGATGCCTTTTATAGTGAGATGAGGAGAGTGGTGGCTGAACAGGAAGCCGTAGATAGAGGTGTTAATGAACAGTATAGAGCCCTTAAGAACAACCTCTTGATAGTTACCGATACAATATTCGGTTGGACAAGAGGCCCACCAAGACATAAAGTAACTTGGTGGTGGGATGAGGGTGTAGAAGCTGCAGTTAAGGAGAAAAGAAGGCTTTTTCGGGAATGGAAGAAGGGTGGTAACAGGGAGGAGTACTTGGCTGCCAAGCGCAGGGCTAGAAGAGAGGTATACAGGGCGAAGTCTGAGTCACAGAGACTTTTACTTGATAATCTAAATCATGAAGGAAGGAAAAATATGGTTTTTAGGGTGGCAAATCAGGTGAAGAGGGATAATCGGGACTTTGTAGGTGAGCAGTGTGTGAAGAATGATGATGGAAGTGTGGTGGTGAGCAGTGAGGATATTAAAGATGCATGGAGAGAGCATTATAGCCGATTGTTGAATGAGGAGTTTGATTAGGATAGAGGAGGTTTGGAGCCAGCTGATCCAGTGTTTGGCCCTTGGCCTTTGATTGACGCTGCTACTGTGAGTGAGGCAATAGGCAGGATGGGGGGGGGGAAGGCGGCAGGTGTGTCTGGGTTGACTGCCGAAATGTTGAAGGCCTCAGGAGATACTGGGGTGAGTTTAGTCACTGACCTGATAAATAGGATTATATTTGAGTGTGTTGTCCCAGATGATTGGCTGAGGAGTGTAATTGTAAATGTGTACAAGGGAAAGGGTGATGCCCTGGAAAGGGGAAATTACAGAGGTATAAAGCTCTTAGATCAGATAATGAAAGTAATGGTGAGAGTTCTAGAAGGTATGATTAGAGAAAGAGTGAATATCGATGAGATGCAGTTTGGGTTTATGCCAGGCAGGGGGACCACTGATGCCATATTCATTGTTCGACAGCTTCAGGAAAAATATATTGGAAAGAAAAGGGAATTGTATTTTGTTTTTGTTGATTTGGAAAAGGCCTTTGATAAAGTCCCTAGAGAGGTGGTGAAGTGGGCAATGAGAAAGCTAGGGTTGGAAGAGTGGCTGGTTAGGGTGGTTATGGCCATGTACATGGGTGCTTGCACCCAGGTAAGAGTGAATGGAGCTTTGAGTGATGAGTTTTCCGTGAATGTTGGTGTGCATCAAGGGTCAGTTTTGAGTCCCTTGTTGTTTATCATGGTGCTTGAAGCCCTCTCACGTGACTTCAGAGATGGACTCCCATGGGAGATGTTGTATGCTGATGATTTGGTGTTGATTGCGGAGAATGAAAAGGAGGTGGAGGAAAGATTTAAGAAGTGGAGAGATGGTATGGGGCATAAAGGCTTGAGGGTGAATGCAGATAAAACAAAAGTGATGATATCTAGGGTTGGTGGCGGTACAATCAGAAAAGAGGGAGAGTGGCCATGTGCAGTTTGCCACAAGGGTGTGGGAAGCAATTCCATCTTGTGTAGTGTTTGTGATAAGTGGGTGCACAAGAGATGTAGTGGTATTAGAGGTAGACTGCGAGATGATGCTGATTTCATGTGTGCGGTGTGTCGGGGAGAGCAGGTGGAGATTGTTAGGCGTGAGAGGGTTGAACTTGCAGGCGAGTCTCTTGAGTGTGTGGAGGAGTTTCGTTATTTGGGAGACATGTTATGTGCCGGAGGTGGGGCAGGAGTTAGCTCGGTTGCTAGGGTGAGAAGTGGTTGGAAGAAGTTCAGGGAGCTGTTGCCTCTCCTGACATTGCGAGGACTCTCCTTACGTGCTAAGGGGTCTTTGTATGCAGCTTGTGTTAGGTGTGTGATGCTGTTTGGTAGTGAGACCTGGGCAGTAAAGGAAGAGGATATTCGCAGGTTTAAACGTACAGAAATGACAATGATTAGGTGGATGTGCAGTGCGTCCCTGCGTTCAAGGCCTGGGGGGGCTGGGTTTACAATGGAAGAGTTGAGAGGTAGGATGGGACTGGAGTGTATTGGTGTTGTGATAAGGAGATGTAGGCTGAGGTGGTTTGGACATGTGGAGAGGATGGGGGATGATAATTGGGTGCAGAGGGTGAGAGGTGTTAATATTGGGGGAGGGGTTGGGAGGGGTTGACCGAGAAAGACACGGGACGAGGTCATTAAGTGTGACTTAAGGGTTAAGGGACTGAACAGGGTGGCTGCCAGGGATCGAGCAGCGTGGAGAGCCGCCATTAGGAGACCAAGGCCGATGCATGCAAGCATGTTGGAGCCTTCAAAAACGAAAAACGAAAACGAACGAACAATCACGTAAATAAAACAACAGAGGAAAAGAGCATAAAAATTAATTCATAACTTACGAAATAACTACGCTCACTAACAGCAGGCAAACTGGCAAGTCTGACTCGTACCGATACCGGAACCAGTCTACCGTACAGAAAACACGGAGAACACCTAACCGGCAAATCCCACTTTGTAACACTAGCCCCTCCCTAGTTCTTTGTCATCCTGAGAAAACTGCACAATATTCAGAAACCTTAATCCTAATGAAACATAACTATATACAAAATAATCCTTCAACTTATCAGGTCTTCTTCTGTGCCATTTCCAACGACGTCCTTGCTCCTCCACACAGTCCACTTCTCCGGGAAGGTCTTGGTCCTCTTCTTGATTCACTTCTTCCCTCGGGAAACTGTCACCATCCTCTTGCACTTCCGTTGCTGGTCCTCCTGTTTTCTCTTCCACTTGTTGCAATCCACCTTTTGATGTCCCAGCTCCTCACAGAACCAGCAACCTCCACCGGTCTTCTCCTGTTTCCTCTTCCACTTGTAGCAGTCCTCTTTTTTGTGTCCTGGCTTTCCACAGTACCAGCAACTTCCCTCAAATTTTTCCATTTCACCTACTTGCCCCTTCCTTGCCTTGAATCCTGCACTATGACCTGTCTGAAAAGTGGATGTACTTGTCCTGATGTAGGACTCAGTCTCTAGAGCTCTGGCAAGTGCTTCTTGCATGCTTCTAGGTTGTGACTGCTTCACCTGCACTTTCAACTCAGCGCTGTCAAGAGCATCAATGAACTGGTCCCTCAGAAGAATAGCCAACAGGTTAGGTGCATCCAGGGTATGCCTTATATGCCATACTCTCCAGGTCATGAGCAAGCTGCTGTAGGGATTCTGCTTGAGCCTGTACACGGCTCTGGAATCTTGCTCTGTAAACCTCAGTCTGGTACGTGGTTTCATATCTGCGCTCCAGCACTTCTACAAGGGACTGATAACTGTTCCTCTCCATCACTGACATCTGGCCCAGAATTTCCACTGCAGCACCCTTAAGGCTAGTAGCAAGCTGCACTGCCCTCTCTGCCTATCATCCCAACCATTCTGATCCGCAAATAACTCAAACTGTGCACGATAAGCTTCCGAAGATACTCTACCATCAAATTCCTGAGGTTTCTTTTTAATTGGACCCCCATTGTAGCCACGCACTTCACTGGTTTGGGGTCTAAAAACTGGAGCATCATAATTAAGGCCAGGACTTAAAAATTCTACATTTTGTACATTCTGATTATTCAACCCTATAGTGCTACCTTTAGATGTCTGGGATCCATCAAGATTCACCATACACTGTCTTTCCCTTCATATACTCCCTGTACACTAACCTGAGGCTCAGCAGTGCAATGTTTCTGTACAGCCTCCATTTTCTCACTGATTATCTTCACATGGTTGACTACATGCTTCAGCTGACTATCTACATGCTGTCTGCACTCCATCACTATTTCCTCACTAATTGTCTTCAACTTGTCATCTACATGCTGTTTGCACTTCATCACATTATTGCTCACCTCATACTTCTGCTGTCATACCTCAGCATATACCTCCTTTTTCAGCTGTTCCTGTTCTTCCTTCGTTTCCCCCACGAATGCATCTAGCTGTCCTTGCACCCTCAGTTGTACTTCCGTCTGTTGCTCCTGTAATGCCTCTTGAAGCTGTTCATATCGTTTTTTCTGTTCTTTGTTCTGTGCTTGCAATTGTTCTCTAATTTCATTCTTCTGTGCCTGTAATTGTTCTTTCATTTCTCTCCTGAGCTCTTTCTGTTCTTCACTTTGGGCTTCTTAGAGTTCTTTAGTTTGTGCCTGTATTAGCTTCACAATCATCGCCAGGGAAATTTCCTCCTCCTGCCCATCTCGAGACCTTGTTTGCACACCTCCTGTTTCCATGTCGAAGGTTAGACTCACTGCAGCACTGAAAATTATCCCACTCCTGACACTAGTGTTACGTCCCAATCCCCACACTGCCACAGGCTCCAACAGCAGTAGTTCAGTATAGGAAGGACGTTGCCCAGTGAGTCGTTCTTCCTATGGTCAGCCTTTAGGTGTACAGTACACAAGATCAGCTGAGGCGAAAATAAATGCTGGCTTGTTAAAGTTCACTATCTTTATTTTCCAAATAACTCCACTTAATGCTTTCCAACTTCACTTCACTATTCTCACAAACAATAGAGCTATACAAACTTCCTTAACTTCAGTTGCATTTAATACTCGACAACACTTCACTTTTGCCAACACTTCGCAGTTATTATATTTAATGCTTGACAACACTGTTTTCACAAGTACCGAAAACATACACAATTCACTACACCCAACTAAACTTCAGTCAAACTGACTGAGGCCCAACTAAACCTGCTATTGTCTCATCCCTCCTCCTTATATAACCTTGCATTATTCGAGAATGATCTACTTCCCACTAGAACAACAGCTGCCAACTTGGAGATATCAAACATGCTGGAGTCTTCTTACATTACATAACACTCTAACTCTAAATCAGTTACCAAACTTAAATTAAGTAATCTAATGAACAGTCACGTAAACAAAACAATATAGAGGAAAAGAGCATAAAAAGTAATGCATCATTTACAAAATAACTACGCTCACTAACAGCAGGCAAACTGGCAACTCTGACTCGTACCGATACCGAAACCAGTCTACCATACAGAAAACACAGAGAAGATTCTCGAACACCTAACTTACAATTCCTGCTTTGTAACAGTATAAACAATATTGAGAGAATACAAAGAACAGCAACTAAGATGGTCTCCAACTTGGCAGATCTGTCATAAAGAGAGAGTCTGAAAAAGCTGATTTGCCTTCCATAGAGGAATGGAGAAGGGGTAACATGATTGCAGTGTTCAGGGCCGTGATGGGAGTAGATAAAATTGACAGAGAAGGTTTATTTGTATGGGATAACAAGAGGACATGGAATGAAACTGAAGAAGCCATCCTGCTTGAAGGATATCAAGAAATATAGTTTTACTTATAGATGCATAGACCTGTGGAATAGCTTGGACAGTGAGGTGATACAGGCAAAAAACATTCATGAGTTTAAAACTAGACTAGATAAATGTAGATATGGAGACAGGACAACTCGAGCTTAGCTCAATTCCTGTATACTGCAAATAGGTAAATACAAATAGGCAAATACACACACACACACACACACACACACACACACACACACA